>CAVMKG010000212.1:17500-23095 GCA_963682025.1 Cordilura impudica | reverse complement strand
TTAAAATTAAAAATTAAAAATTAAAAATTAAAAATTAAAAATAAAAAATTAAAAATTAAAAATTAAAAATTAAAAATTAAAAACTAAAAATTAACAATTAAAAATTAATAATTAAAAATTAAAAATTAAAAATTAAAAATTAAAAATTAAAAATTAAAAATTAAAAATTAAAAATTAAAAATTAAAAATTAAAAATTAAAAATTAAAAATTAAAAATTAAAAATTAAAAATTAAAAATTAAAAATTAAAAATTAAAAATTAAAAATTAAAAATTAAAAATTAAAAATTAAAAAATAAAAATTAAAAATTAAAAATTAAAAATTAAAAATTAAAAATTAAAAATTAAAAATTAAAAATTAAAAATTAAAAATTAAAAATTAAAAATTAAAAATTAAAAATTAAAAATTAAAAATTAAAAATTAAAAACTAAAAATTAACAATTAAAAATAAAAAACTTAAAATTAAAAATTAAAAATTAAAAATTAAAAACTAAAAATTAAAAATTAAAAATTAAAAATTAAAAATTAAAATTAGAAATTAAAAATTAAAAGTTAAAAATTAAAAATTAAAAATTAAAAATTAAAAATTAAAAATTAAAAATTAAAAATTAAAAATTAAAAATTAAAAATTAAAAATTAAAAATTAAAAATTAAAAATTAAAAATTAAAAATTAAAAATTAAAAATTAAAAATTAAAAATTAAAAATTAAAAATTAAAAATTAAAAATTAAAAATTAAAAATTAAAAATTAAAAATTAAAAATTAAAAATTAAAAATTAAAAATTAAAAACTAAAAATTAACAATTAAAAATTAATAATTAAAAATTAAAAATTAAAAATTAAAAATTAAAAATTAAAAATTAGAAATTAAAAATTAAAAATTAAAAATTAAAAATTAAAAATTAAAAATTAAAAATTAAAAATTAAAAATTAAAAATTAAAAATTAAAAATTAAAAATTAAAAATTAAAAATTAAAAATTAAAAATTAAAAATTAAAAATTAAAAATTAAAAATTTAAAATTAAAAATTAAAAATTAAAAATTAAAAATTAAAAATTAAAAATTAAAAATTAAAAATTAAAAATTAAAAATTAAAAATTAAAAATTAAAAATTAAAAATTAAAAATTAAAAATTAAAAATTAAAAAGTAAAAATTAAAAATTAAAAATTAAAAATTAGAAATTAAAAATTAAAAATTAAAAATTAAAAATTAAAAATTAAAAATTAAAAATTAAAAATTAAAAATTAAAAATTAAAAATTAAAAATTAAAAATTAAAAATTAAAAATTAAAAATTAAAAATTAAAAATTAAAAATTAAAAATTAAAAATTAAAAATTAAAAATTAAAAATTAAAAATTAAAAATTAAAAATTAAAAATTAAAAATTAAAAATTAAAAATTAAAAATTAAAAATTAAAAATTAAAAATTAAAAATTAAAAATTAAAAATTAAAAATTAAAAATTAAAAATTAAAAATTAAAAATTAAAAATTAAAAATTAAAAATTAAAAATTAAAAATTAAAAATTAACAATTAAAAATTAAAAATTAAAAACTTAAAATTAAAAATTAAAAATTAAAAATTAAAAATTAAAAATTAAAAATTAAAAATTAAAAATTAAAAATTAAAAATTAAAAATTAAAAATTAAAAATTAAAAATTAAAAATTAAAAATTAAAAATTAAAAATTAAAAATTAAAAATTAAAAATTAAAAATTAAAAATTAAAAATTAAAAATTAAAAATTAAAAATTAAAAATTAAAAATTAAAAATTAAAAATTAAAAATTAAAAATTAAAAATTAAAAATTAAAAATTAAAAATTAAAAATTAAAAATTAAAAATTAAAAATTAAAAATTAAAAATTAAAAATTAAAAATTAAAAATTGAAAATTAAAAATTAAAAATTAAAAATTAAAAATTAAAAATTAAAAATTAAAAATTAAAAATTAAAAATTAAAAATTAAAAATTAAAAATTAAAAAAAATTAAAAATTAAAAATTAAAAATTAAAAATTAAAAATTAAAAATTAAAAATTAAAAATTAAAAATTAAAAATTAAAAATTAAAAATTAAAAACTAAAAATTAACAATTAAAAATTAAAAACTTAAAATTAAAAATTAAAAATAAAAATTAAAAATTAAAAACTAAAAATTAAAAATTAAAAATTAAAAATTAAAAATTAAAAATTAATAATTAAAAATTAAAAATTAAAAATTAAAAATTAAACATTAAAAATTAAAAATTAATAATTAAAAATTAAAAATTAAAAATTAAAAATTAAAAATTAAAAATTAAAAATTAAAAATTAAAAATTAAAAATTAAAAATTAAAAATTAAAAATTAAAAATCAAAAATTAAAAATTAAAAATTCAAAATTAAAAATTAAAAATTAAAAATTAAAAATTAAAAATTAAAAATTAAAAATTAAAAATTAAAAACTAAAAATTAAAAATTAAAAATTAAAAATTAAAAATTAAAAATTAAAAATTAAAAATTAAAAATTAAAAATTAAAAATTAAAAATTAAAAATTCAAAATTAAAAATTAAAAATTAAAAATTAAAAATTAAAAATTAAAAATTAAAAATTAAAAATTAAAAATTAAAAATTAAAAATTAAAAATTAAAAATTAAAAATTAAAAATTAAAAATTAAAAATTAAAAATTAAAAGTTAAAAATTAAAAAGTAAAAATTAAAAATTAAAAATCAAAAATTAAAAATTAAAAGTTAAAAATAAAAAATTAAAAATTAAAAATTAAAAATTAAAAATTAAAAATTAAAAATTAAAAATTAAAAATTAAAAATTAAAAATTAAAAATTAAAAATTAAAAATTAAAAACTAAAAATTAACAATTAAAAAATAAAAATTAAAAATTAAAAATTAAAAATTAAAAACTTAAAATTAACAATTAAAAATTAAAAACTTAAAATTAAAAATTAAAAATAAAAATTAAAAATTAAAAACTAAAAATTAAAATTAAAAATTAAAAATTAAAAATTAAAAATTAAAAATTAAAAATTAAAAATTAATAATTAAAAATTAAAAATTAAAAATTAAAAATTAAAAATTAAACATTAAAAATTAAAAATTAATAATTAAAAATTAAAAATTAAAAATTAAAAATTAAAAATTAAAAATTAAAAATTAAAAAATAAAAATTAAAAATCAAAAATTAAAAATTAAAAATTAAAAATTAAAAATTAAAAATTAAAAATTAAAAATTAAAAATTAAAAACTAAAAATTAAAAATTAAAAATTAAAAATTAAAAATTAAAAATTAAAAATTAAAAATTAAAAATTAAAAATTAAAAATTAAAAATTAAAAATTAAAAATTAAAAATTAAAAATTAAAAATTAAAAATTAAAAATTAAAAATTAAAAATTAAAAATTAAAAATTAAAAATTAAAAGTTAAAAATTAAAAATTAAAAATTAAAAATTAAAAATTAAAAATTAAAAATTAAAAACTAAAAATTAAAAATTAAAAACTAAAAACTAAAAATTAACAATTAAAAATTAAAAATTAAAAATTAAAAATTAAAAATTAAAAATTAAAAATTAAAAACTAAAAATTAAAAATTAAAAATTAAAAATTAAAAATTAAAAATTAAAAATTAAAAATTAAAAATTAAAAATTAAAAATTAAAAATTTAAAATTAAAAATTAAAAATTAAAAATTAAAAATTAAAAATTAAAAATTAAAAATTAAAAATTAAAAATTAAAAATTAAAAATTAAAAATTAAAAATTAAAAATTAAAAATTAAAAATTAAAAATTAAAAATTAAAAATTAAAAACTAAAAATTAACAATTAAAAATTAAAAACTTAAAATTAAAAATTAAAAATTAAAAACTAAAAATTAAAAATTAAAAATTAAAAATTAGAAATTAAAAATTAAAAGTTAAAAATTAAAAATTAAAAATTAAAAATTAAAAATTAAAAATTAAAAATTAAAAATTAAAAATTAAAAATTAAAAATTAAAAATGAGCAATTAAAAATTAAAAGTTAAAAATTAAAAATTAAAAATTAAAAATTAAAAATTAAAAATTAAAAATTAAAAATTAAAAATTAAAATTTAAAAACTAAAAATTAAAATTTTAAAAATTAAAAATTAAAATTTTAAAAATTAAAAATTAAAAATTTAAAAATTAAAAATTAAAAATTAAAAATTAAAAATTAAAAATTAAAATTAAAAATTAAAAATTAAAATTAAAAATTAAAAATTAAAAATTAAAAATTAAAAATTAAAAATTAAAAATTAAAAATTAAAAATTAAAAATTAAAAATTAAAAATTAAAAATTAAAAATTAAAAATTAAAAATTAAAATTAAAAAATTAAAAATTAAAAATTAAAAATTAAAAATTAAAAATTAAAAATTAAAAATTAAAAATTAAAAATTAAAAATTAAAATTAAAAATTAAAAATTAAAAATTAAAAATTAAAATTAAAAATTAAAAATTAAAAATTAAAAATTAAAAATTAAAATTAAAAATTAAAAATTAAAAATTAAAAATTAAAAATTAAAAATTAAAATTAAAAATTAAAAATTAAAAATTAAAAATTAAAATTAAAAATTAAAAATTAAAAATTAAAAATTAAAATTAAAAATTAAAAATTAAAAATTAAAAATTAAAAATTAAAATTAAAAATTAAAAATTAAAAATTAAAAATTAAAAATTAAAAATTAAAAATTAAAAATTAAAAATTAAAAATTAAAAATTAAAAATTAAAATTAAAAATTAAAAATTAAAAATTAAAATTAAAAATTAAAAATTAAAAATTAAAATTAAAAATTAAAAATTAAAATTAAAAATTAAAAATTAAAAATTAAAAATTAAAAATTAAAAATTAAAAATTAAAAATTAAAAATTAAAAATTAAAAATTAAAAATTAAAAATTAAAAATTAAAAATTAAAAATTAAAAATTAAAAATTAAAAATTAAAAATTAAAATTAAAATTAAAAATTAAAAATTAAAAATTAAAAATTATAAATTATAAATTATAAATTAAAAATTAAAAATTAAAAATTAAAAATTAAAATTAAAAATTAAAAATTAAAAATTAAAAATTAGAAATTAAAATTAAAAATTAAAATTAAAAATTAAATAAATTAAAAAAAAAATTAAAAATTAAAAATTAAAAATTAAAAATTAAAAATTAAAAATTAAAAATTAAAAGTTAAAAATTAAAAAGTAAAAATTAAAAATCAAAAATTAAAAATTAAAAATTAAAAATTAAAAGTTAAAAATAAAAAATTAAAAATTAAAAATTAAAAATTAAAAATTAAAAATTAAAAATTAAAAATTAAAAATTAAAAATTAAAAATTATAAATTAAAAATTAAAAATTAAAAATTAAAAATTAAAAATTAAAAATTAAAAATTAAAAATTAAAAATTAAAAATTAAAAATTAAAAATTAAAAACTAAAAATTAACAATTAAAAATTAAAAACTTAAAATTAAAAATTAAAAATTAAAAATTAAAAACTAAAAATTTAAAATTAAAAATTAAAAATTAAAAATTAGAAATTAAAAATTAAAAGTTAAAAATTAAAAATTAAAAATTAAAAATTAAAAATTAAAAATTAAAAATTAAA
>CAVMKG010000212.1:2500-12500 GCA_963682025.1 Cordilura impudica | reverse complement strand
AAAATTAAAAATTAAAAATTAAAAATTAAAAATTAAAAATTAAAAATTAAAAATTAAAAATTAAAAATTAAAAATTAAAAATTAAACATTAAAAATTAAAAACTAAAAATTAAAAATTAAAAATCAAATATTAAAAATTAAAAATCAAAAATTAAAAATTAAAATTTAAAAATTAAAAATTAAAAATTAAAAATTAAAAATTAAAAATTAAAAATTAAAAATTAAAATTTAAAAATTAAAAATTAAAAATTAAAAATTAAAAATTAAAAATTAAAAATTAAAAATTAAAAATTAAAAATTAAAAATTAAAAATTAAAAATTAAAAATTAAAAATTAAAAATTAAAAATTAAAAATTAAAAATTAAAAATTAAAAATTAAAAATTAAAAATTAAAAATTAAAAATTAAAAATTAAAAATTAAAAATTAAAAATTAAAAATTAAAAATTAAAAATTAAAAATTAAAATTAAAAAAATTAAAATTAAAAGGTAGAAATTAAAAATTAAAAATTAAAAATTAAAAATAAAAATTAAAAATTAAAAATTAAAAATTAAAAATTAAAAATCAAAAATTCAAAAATTAAAAATTAAAAATTAAAAATTAAAAATTAAAAATTAAACATTAAAAATTAAAAATTAAAAACTAAAAATTAAAAATTAAAAATCAAATATTAAAAATTAAAAATCAAAAATTAAAAATTAAAAATTAAAAATTAAAAATTAAAAATTAAAATTTAAAAAATTAAAAATTAAAAATTAAAAATTAAAAATTAAAAATTAAAAATTAAAAATTAAAAATTAAAAATTAAAAATTAAAAATTAAAAATTAAAAATTAAAAATTAAAAATTAAAAATTAAAAATTAAAAATTAAAAATTAAAAATTAAAAATTAAAAATTAAAAATTAAAAATTAAAAATTAAAAATTAAAAATTAAAAATTAAAAATTAAAAATTAAAAATTAAAAATTAAAAATTAAAAATTAAAAATTAAAAATTAAAAATTATAAATTATAAATTATAACTTAAAAATTAAAAATTAAAAATTAAAAATTAAAAATTAAAAATTAAAAATTAAAAATTAAAAATTATAAAATTAAAATAAAATTAAAAATTAAAAATTAAAAATTAAAAATTAAAAATTAAAAATTAAAAATTAAAAATTAAAAATTAAAAATTAAAAATTAAAAATTAAAAATTAAAAATTAAAAATTAAAAATTAAAAATTAAAAATTAAAAATTAAAAATTAAAAATTAAAAATTAAAAATTAAAAATTAAAAATTAAAAATTAAAAATTAAAAATTAAAAATTAAAAATTAAAAATTAAAAATTAAAAATTAAAAATTAAAAATTAAAAATTAAAAATTAAAAATTAAAAATTAAAATTAAAAATTAAAAATTAAAAATTAAAAATTAAAAATTAAAAATTAAAAATTAAAAATTAAAAATTAAAAATTAAAAATTAAAAATTAAAAATTAAAAACCAAAAAATTAAAAATTAAAATTAAAAATTAAATTAAATATTAAAAATTAAAAATTAAAATTAAAAATTAAAAATTAAAAATTAAAAATTAAAAATTAAAAATTAAAAATTAAAAATTAAAAATTAAAAATTAAAAATTAAAAATTAAAAATTAAAAAATTAAAAATTAAAAATTAAAAATTAAAAATTAAAAATTAAAAATTAAAAATTAAAAATTAAAAATTAAAAATTAAAAATTAAAAATTAAAAATTAAAAATTAAAAATTAAAAATTAAAAATTAAAAATTAAAAATTAAAAATTAAAAATTAAAAATTAAAAATTAAAAATTAAAAATTAAAAATTAAAAATTAAAAATTAAAAATTAAAAATTAAAAATTAAAAATTAAAAATTAAAAATTAAAAATTAAAAATTAAAAATTAAAAATTAAAAATTAAAAATTAAAAATTAAAAATTAAAAATTAAAAATTAAAAATTAAAAATTAAAAATTAAAAATTAAAAATTAAAAATTAAAAATTAAAAATTAAAAATTAAAAATTAAAAATTAAAAATTAAAAATTAAAAATTAAAAATTAAAAATTAAAAATTAAAAATTAAAAATTAAAAATTAAAAATTAAAAATTAAAAATTAAAAATTAAAATTAAAAATTAAAAATTAAAAATTAAAAATTAAAAATTAAAAATTAAAAATTAAAAATTAAAAATTAAAAATTAAAAATTAAAAATTAAAAATTAAAAATTAAAAATTAAAAATTAAAAATTAAAAATTAAAAATTAAAAATTAAAAATTAAAAATTAAAATTAAAAATTAAAAATTAAAAATTAAAAATTAAAAATTAAAAATTAAAAATTAAAAATTAAAAATTAAAATTAAAAATTAAAAATTAAAAATTAAAAATTAAAAATTAAAAATTAAAAATTAAAAATTAAAAATTAAAAATTAAAAATTAAAAATTAAAAATTAAAAATTAAAAATTAAAAATTAAAAATTAAAAATTAAAAATTAAAAATTAAAAATTAAAAATTAAAAATTAAAAATTAAAAATTAAAAATTAAAAATTAAAAATTAAAAATTAAAAATTAAAAATTAAAAATTAAAAATTAAAAATTAAAAATTAAAAATTAAAAATTAAAAATTAAAAATTAAAAATTAAAAATTAAAAATTAAAAATTAAAAATTAAAAATTAAAAATTAAAAATTAAAAATTAAAAATTAAAATTAAAAATTAAAAATTAAAATTAAAAATTAAAAATTAAAAATTAAAAATTAAAAATTAAAAATTAAAAATTAAAAATTAAAAATTAAAAATTAAAAATTAAAAATTAAAAATTAAAAATTAAAAATTAAAAATTAAAAATTAAAAATTAAAAATTAAAAATTAAAAATTAAAAATTAAAAATTAAAAATTAAAAATTAAAAATTAAAAATTAAAAATTAAAAATTAAAAATTAAAAATTAAAAATTAAAAATTAAAAATTAAAAATTAAAAATTAAAAATTAAAAATTAAAAATTAAAAATTAAAAATTAAAAATTAAAAATTAAAAATTAAAAATTAAAAATTAAAAATTAAAAATTAAAAATTAAAAATTAAAAATTAAAAATTAAAAATTAAAAATTAAAAATTAAAAATTAAAAATTAAAAATTAAAAAATAAAAATTAAAATTAAAAATTAAAAATTAAAAATTAAAAATTAAAAATTAAAAATTAAAAATTAAAAAATTAAAAATTAAAAATTAAAAATTAAAAATTAAAAATTAAAAATTAAAAATTAAAAATTAAAAATTAAAAATTAAAAATTAAAAATTAAAAATTAAAAATTAAAAATTAAAAATTAAAAATTAAAAATTAAAAATTAAAAATTAAAAATTAAAAATTAAAAATTAAAAATTAAAAATTAAAAATTAAAAATTAAAAATTAAAAATTAAAAATTAAAAATTAAAAATTAAAAATTAAAAATTAAAAATTAAAAATTAAAAATTAAAAATTAAAAATTAAAAATTAAAAATTAAAAATTAAAAATTAAAAATTAAAAATTAAAAATTAAAAATTAAAAATTAAAAATTAAAAATTAAAAATTAAAAATTAAAAATTAAAAATTAAAAATTAAAAATTAAAAATTAAAAATTAAAAATTAAAAATTAAAAATTAAAAATTAAAAATTAAAAATTAAAAATTAAAAATTAAAAATTAAAAATTAAAAATTAAAAATTAAAAATTAAAAATTAAAAATTAAAAATTAAAAATTAAAAATTAAAAATTAAAAATTAAAAATTAAAAATTAAAAATTAAAAATTAAAAATTAAAAATTAAAAATTAAAAATTAAAAATTAAAAATTAAAAATTAAAAATTAAAAATTAAAAATTAAAAATTAAAAATTAAAAATTGAAAATTAAAAATTAAAAATTAAAAATTAAAAATTAAAAATTAAAAATTAAAAATTTAAAATTAAAAATTAAAAATTAAAAATTAAAAATTAAAAATTAAAAATTAAAAATTAAAAATTAAAAATTAAAAATTAAAAATTAAAAATTAAAAATTAAAAATTAAAAATTAAAAACTAAAAATTAAAAATTAAAAATTAAAAATTAAAAATTAAAAATTAAAAATTAAAAATTAAAAATTAATAATTAAAAATTAAAAATTAATAATTAAAAATTATAAATTAAAAATTAAAAATTAAAACTTAAAAATTGAAAATTAAAAATTAAAAATTCAAAATTAAAAATAAAAATTAAAATTTAAAAATTAAAAATTAAAAATTAAAAATTAAAAATTAAAAATTAAAAATTAAAAATTAAAAATTTAAAATTTAAAAATTAAAAATTAAAGATTAAAAATTTAAAATTAAAAATTAAAAATTAAAAATTAAAAATTAAAAATTAAAAATTAAAAATTAAAAATTAAAAACTAAAAACTAAAAATTAAAAATTAAAAATTAAAAATTAAAAATTATAAATTAAAAATTAAAAATTAAAAATTAAAAATTAAAAATTAAAAATTATAAATTAAAAATTAAAAATTAAAAATTAAAAATTAAAAATTAAAAATTAAAAATTAAAAATTAAAAATTAAAAATTAAAAATTAAAAATTAAAAATTAAAAATTAAAAATTAAAAATTAAAAATTAAAAATTAAAAATTAAAAATTAAAAATTAAAAATTAAAAATTAAAAATTAAAAATTAAAAATTAAAAATTAAAATTTTAAAAATTAAAAATTAAAAATTAAAAATTAAAAATTAAAAATTAAAAATTAAAAATTAAAAAGAAAAAATTAAAAATTAAAAATTAAAAATAAAAATTAAAAATTAAAAATTAAAATTAAAAATTAAAAAATAAAAATTAAAACTTATAAATTAAAAATTAAAAACTTGAAAATTAAAAATTAAAAATTTAAAATAAAAAATCAAAAATTAAAAATTAAAAATTAAAAATTAAAAATTAAGAATTAAAAATTAAAAATTAAAAATTAAAAATTAAAAATTAAAAATTAAAAATTAAAAATTAAAAATTAAAAATTAAAAATTAAAAATTAAAAATTAAAAATTAAAAATTAAAAATTAAAAATTAAAAATAAAAATAAAAAATTAAAAATTAAAAATTAAAAATTAAAAATTAAAAATTAAAAATTAAAAATTAGAAAATTAAAAATTAAAAATTAAAAATTAAAAATTAAAAATTAAAAATTAAAAATTAAAAATTAAAAATTAAAAAATTAAAAATTAAAAATTAAAAATTAAAAATTAAAAATTAAAAATTAAAAATTAAAAATTAAAAATTAAAAATTAAAAATTAAAAATTAAAAATTAAAAATTAAAAATTAAAAATTAAAAATTATAAATTAAAAATTAAAAATTAAAAATTAAAAATTAAAAATTAAAAATTAAAAATTAAAAATTAAAAATTAAAAATTAAAAATTAAAAATTAAAAATTAAAAATTAAAAATTAAAAATTAAAAATTAAAAATTAAAAATTAAAAATTAAAAATTAAAAATTAAAAATTAAAAATTAAAAATTAAAAATTAAAAATTAAAAATTAAAATTAAAAATTAAAAATTAAAAATTAAAAATTAAAAATTAAAAATTAAAAATTAAAAATTAAAAATTAAAAATTAAAAATTAAAAATTAAAAATTAAAAATTAAAAATTAAAAATTAAAAATTAAAAATTAAAAATTAAGAATTAAAAATTAAAAATTAAAAATAAAAATTAAAAATTAAAAATTAAAATTTAAAAATTAAATATTAAAAATTAAAAATTAAAAATTAGAAATATTAAAAATTAAAAATTAAAATTAGAAATAAAAAATTTAAAATTAAAAATTAAAAATTAGAAATTAGAAATTAAAAATTAAAAATTAAAAACTAAAAATTAATAATTAAAAATTAAAAATTAGAAATTAAAAATTAAAAATTAAAAATTAAAACTTAAAAATTAAAAATTAGAAATTAAAAATTAAAAATTAAAAATTAAAAATTAAAAATTAAAAATTAAAAATTAAAAATTAAAAATTAAAAATTAAAAATTAAAAATTAAAAATTAAAAATTAAAAAGTAAAAATAAAAAATTAAAAATTAAAAATTAAAAAGTAAAAATTAAAAATTAAAAATTAAAAATTAAAAATTAAAAATTAAAAATTAAAAATTAAAAATTAAAAATTAAAAATTAAAAATTAAAAATTAAAAATTAAAAATGAAAAATTAAAAATTAAAAATTAAAAACCAAAAATTAAAAATTAAATATTAAAAATTAAAAATTTAAAATTAAAAATTAAAAATTAAAAATTAAAAATTAAAAATTAAAAATTAAAAATTAAAAATTAAAAATTAAAAATTAAAAATTAAAAATTAAAAATTAAAAATTAAAAATTAAAAATTAAAAATTAAAAATTAAAAATTAAAAATTAAAAATTAAAAATTAAAAATTAAAAATTAAAAATTAAAAATTAAAAATTAAAAATTAAAAATTAAAAATTAAAAATTAAAAATTAAAAATTAAAAATTAAAAATTAAAAATTAAATATTAAAAATTAAAAATTAAAAAATTAAAAATTAAAAATTAAAAATTAAAAATTAAAAATTAAAAATTAAAAATTAAAAATTAAAAATTAAAAATTAAAAATTAAAAATTAAAAATTAAAAATTAAAAATTAAAAATTAAAAATTAAAAATTAAAAATTAAAAATTAAAAAATTAAAAATTAAAAATTAAAAATTAAAAATTAAAAATTAAAAATTAAAAATTAAAAATTAAAAATTAAAAATTAAAAATTAAAAATTAAAAATTAAAAATTAAAAAATAAAAATTAAAAATTAAAAATTAAAAATTAAAAGTTAAAAATTAAAAATTAAAAATTAAAAATTAAAAATTAAATTTAAAATTAAAAATTAAAAATTAAAAATTAAAAATTAAAAATTAAAAATTAAAAATTAAAAATTAAAAATTAAAAATTCAAAATTAAAAATTAAAAATTAAAAATTAAAAATTAAAAATTAAAAATTAAAAATTAAAAATTAAAAATTGAAAATTAAAAATTAAAAATTAAAAATTAAAAATTAAAAATTAAAAATTAAAAATTAAAAATTAAAAATTAAAAATTAAAAATTAAAAATTAAAAATTAAAAATTAAAAATTAAAAATTAAAAATTAAAAATTAAAAATTAAAAATTAAAAATTAAAAATTAAAAACCAAAAATTAAAAATTAAAATTAAAAATTAAAAATTAAAAATTAAAAATTAAAAATTAAAAATTAAAAATTAAAAATTAAAAATTAAAAATTAAAAATTAAAAATTAAAAATTAAAAATTAAAAATTAAAAATTAAAAATTAAAAATTAAAAATTAAAAATTAAAAATTAAAAATTAAAAATTAAAAATTAAAAAATTAAAAATTAAAAATTAAAAATTAAAAATTAAAAATTAAAAATTAAAAATTAAAAATTAAAAATTAAAAATTAAAAATTAAAAATTAAAAATTAAAAATTAAAAATTAAAAATTAAAAATTAAAAATTAAAAATTAAAAATTAAAAATTAAAAATTAAAAATTAAAAATTAAAAATTAAAAATTAAAAATTAAAAATTAAAAATTAAAAATTAAAAATTAAAAATTAAAAATTAAAAATTAAAAATTAAAAATTAAAAATTAAAAATTAAAAATTAAAAATTAAAAATTAAAAATTAAAAATTAAAAATTAAAAATTAAAAATTAAAAATTAAAAATTAAAAATTAAAAATTAAAAATTAAAAATTGAAAATTAAAAATTAAAAATTAAAAATTAAAAATTAAAAATTAAAAATTAAAAATTAAAAATTAAAAATTAAAAATTAAAAATTAAAAATTAAAAACTAAAAATTAAAAATTAAAAATTAAAAATTAAAAATTAAAAATTAAAAATTAAAAATTAAAAATTAAAAATTAAAAATTAAAAATTAAAAATTAAAAATTAAAAATTAAAAATTAAAAATTAAAAATTAAAAATTAAAAATTAAAAATTAAAAATTAAAAATTAAAAATTAAAAATTAAAAATTAAAAATTAAAAATTAAAAATTAAAAATTAAAAATTAAAAATTAAAAATTAAAAATTAAAAATTAAAAAATAAAAATTAAAAATTAAAAATTAAAAATTAAAAGTTAAAAATTAAAAATTAAAAATTAAAAATTAAAAATTAAAAATTAAAAATTAAAAATTAAAAATTAAAAATTAAAAATTAAATTTAAAATTAAAAATTAAAAATTAAAAATTAAAAATTAAAAATTAAAAATTAAAAATTAAAAATTAAAAATTCAAAATTAAAAATTAAAAATTAAAAATTAAAAATTAAAAATTAAAAATTAAAAATTAAAAATTAAAAATTAAAAATTAAAAATTGAAAATTAAAAATTAAAAATTAAAAATTAAAAATTAAAAATTAAAAATTAAAAATTAAAAATTAAAAATTAAAAATTAAAAATTAAAAATTAAAAATTAAAAATTAAAAATTAAAAATTAAAAATTAAAAATTAAAAATTAAAAATTAAAAATTAAAAACCAAAAATTAAAAATTAAAAATTAAAAATTAAAAATTAAAAATTAAAAATTAAAAATTAAAAATTAAAAATTAAAAATTAAAAATTAAAAATTAAAAATTAAAAATTAAAAATTAAAAATTAAAAATTAAAAATTAAAAATTAAAAATTAAAAATTAAAAATTAAAAATTAAAAATTAAAAATTAAAAATTAAAAATTAAAAATTAAAAATAAAAAATTAAAAATTAAAAATTAAAAATTAAAAATTAAAAATTAAAAATTAAAAATTAAAAATTAAAAATTAAAAATTAAAAATTAAAAATTAAAAATTAAAAATTAAAAATTAAAAATTAAAAATTAAAAATTAAAAATTAAAAATTAAAAATTAAAAATTAAAAATTAAAAATTAAAAATTAAAAATTAAAAATTAAAAATTAAAAATTAAAAATTAAAAATTAAAAATTAAAAATTAAAAATTAAAAATTAAAAATTAAAAATTAAAAATTAAAAATTAAAAATTAAAAATTAAAAATTAAAAATTGAAAATTAAAAATTAAAAATTAAAAATTAAAAATTAAAAATTAAAAATTAAAAATTAAAAATTAAAAATTAAAAATTAAAAATTAAAAACTAAAAATTAAAAATTAAAAATTAAAAATTAAAAATTAAAAATTAAAAATTAAAAATTAAAAATTAAAAATTAAAAATTAAAAATTAAAAATTAAAAATTAAAAATTAAAAATTAAAAATTAAAAATTAAAAATTAAAAATTAAAAATTAAAAATTAAAAATTAAAAATTAAAAATTAAAAATTAAAAATTAAAAATTAAAAATTAAAAATTAAAAATTAAAAATTAAAAATTAAAAATTAAAAATTAAAAATCAAAAACTAAAAATTAAAAATTAAAAATTAAAAATTAAAAATTAAAAATTTAAAATTAAAAATTAAAAATTAAAAATTAAAAATTAAAAATTAAAAATTAAAAATTAAAAATTAAAAATTAAAAATTAAAAATTAAATATTAAAAATTAAAAATTAAAAATTAAAAATTAAATATTAAAAATTAAAAATTAAAAATTAAAAATTAAAAATTAAAAATTAAAAATTAAAAATTAAAATTTAAAAAATAAAAATTAAAAATTAAAAATTAAAAATTAAAAATTAAAAATTAAAAAATAAAAATTAAAAATTAAAAATTAAAAATTAAAAATTAAAAATTAAAAATTAAAAATTAAAAATTAAAAATTAAAAATTAAAAATTAATTTAAAAATTATATATTAAAATTTAAAAATTAAACATTAAAAATTAAAAATTAAAAATTAAAAATTAAAAATTAAAAATTAAAAATTAAAAATTATAAATTAAAATTAAAAATTAAAAATTAAAAATTAAAAATTAAAAATTAAAAATTAAAAATTAAAAATTAAAAATTAAAAATTAAAAATTAAAAATTAAAAATTAAAAATTAAAAATTAAAAATTAAAAATTAAAAATTAAAAATTAAAAA
>CAVMKG010000211.1:15000-80823 GCA_963682025.1 Cordilura impudica | reverse complement strand
AAAAGTTAAAAGTTAAAAGTTAAAAGTTAAAAGTTAAAAGTTAAAAGTTAAAAGTTAAAAGTTAAAAGTTAAAAGTTAAAAGTTAAAAGTTAAAAGTTAAAATTAAAAGTTAAAAGTTAAAAGTTAAAAGTTAAAAGTTAAAAGTTAAAAGTTAAAAGTTAAAAGTTAAAAGTTAAAAGTTAAAAGTTAAAAGTTAAAAGTTAAAAGTTAAAAGTTAAAAGTTAAAAGTTAAAAGTTAAAAGTTAAAAGTTAAAAGTTAAAAGTTAAAAGTTAAAAGTTAAAAGTTAAAAGTTAAAAGTTAAAAGTTAAAAGTTAAAAGTTAAAAGTTAAAAGTTAAAAGTTAAAAGTTAAAAGTTAAAAGTTAAAAGTTAAAAGTTAAAAGTTAAAAGTTAAAAGTTAAAAGTTAAAAGTTAAAAGTTAAAAGTTAAAAGTTAAAAGTTAAAAGTTAAAAGTTAAAAGTTAAAAGTTAAAAGTTAAAAGTTAAAAGTTAAAAGTTAAAAGTTAAAAGTTAAAAGTTAAAAGTTAAAAGTTAAAAGTTAAAAGTTAAAAGTTAAAAGTTAAAAGTTAAAAGTTAAAAGTTAAAAGTTAAAAGTTAAAAGTTAAAAGTTAAAAGTTAAAAGTTAAAAGTTAAAAGTTAAAAGTTAAAAGTTAAAAGTTAAAAGTTAAAAGTTAAAAGTTAAAAGTTAAAAGTTAAAAGTTAAAAGTTAAAAGTTAAAAGTTAAAAGTTAAAAGTTAAAAGTTAAAAGTTAAAAGTTAAAAGTTAAAAGTTAAAAGTTAAAAGTTAAAAGTTAAAAGTTAAAAGTTAAAAGTTAAAAGTTAAAAGTTAAAAGTTAAAAGTTAAAAGTTAAAAGTTAAAAGTTAAAAGTTAAAAGTTAAAAGTTAAAAGTTAAAAGTTAAAAGTTAAAAGTTAAAAGTTAAAAGTTAAAAGTTAAAAGTTAAAAGTTAAAAGTTAAAAGTTAAAAGTTAAAAGTTAAAAGTTAAAAGTTAAAAGTTAAAAGTTAAAAGTTAAAAGTTAAAAGTTAAAAGTTAAAAGTTAAAAGTTAAAAGTTAAAAGTTAAAAGTTAAAAGTTAAAAGTTAAAAGTTAAAAGTTAAAAGTTAAAAGTTAAAAGTTAAAAGTTAAAAGTTAAAAGTTAAAAGTTAAAAGTTAAAAGTTAAAAGTTAAAAGTTAAAAGTTAAAAGTTAAAAGTTAAAAGTTAAAAGTTAAAAGTTAAAAGTTAAAAGTTAAAAGTTAAAAGTTAAAAGTTAAAAGTTAAAAGTTAAAAGTTAAAAGTTAAAAGTTAAAAGTTAAAAGTTAAAAGTTAAAAGTTAAAAGTTAAAAGTTAAAAGTTAAAAGTTAAAAGTTAAAAGTTAAAAGTTAAAAGTTAAAAGTTAAAAGTTAAAAGTTAAAAGTTAAAAGTTAAAAGTTAAAAGTTAAAAGTTAAAAGTTAAAAGTTAAAAGTTAAAAGTTAAAAGTTAAAAGTTAAAAGTTAAAAGTTAAAAGTTAAAAGTTAAAAGTTAAAAGTTAAAAGTTAAAAGTTAAAAGTTAAAAGTTAAAAGTTAAAAGTTAAAAGTTAAAAGTTAAAAGTTAAAAGTTAAAAGTTAAAAGTTAAAAGTTAAAAGTTAAAAGTTAAAAGTTAAAAGTTAAAAGTTAAAAGTTAAAAGTTAAAAGTTAAAAGTTAAAAGTTAAAAGTTAAAAGTTAAAAGTTAAAAGTTAAAAGTTAAAAGTTAAAAGTTAAAAGTTAAAAGTTAAAAGTTAAAAGTTAAAAGTTAAAAGTTAAAAGTTAAAAGTTAAAAGTTAAAAGTTAAAAGTTAAAAGTTAAAAGTTAAAAGTTAAAAGTTAAAAGTTAAAAGTTAAAAGTTAAAAGTTAAAAGTTAAAAGTTAAAAGTTAAAAGTTAAAAGTTAAAAGTTAAAAGTTAAAAGTTAAAAGTTAAAAGTTAAAAGTTAAAAGTTAAAAGTTAAAAGTTAAAAGTTAAAAGTTAAAAGTTAAAAGTTAAAAGTTAAAAGTTAAAAGTTAAAAGTTAAAAGTTAAAAGTTAAAAGTTAAAAGTTAAAAGTTAAAAGTTAAAAGTTAAAAGTTAAAAGTTAAAAGTTAAAAGTTAAAAGTTAAAAGTTAAAAGTTAAAAGTTAAAAGTTAAAAGTTAAAAGTTAAAAGTTAAAAGTTAAAAGTTAAAAGTTAAAAGTTAAAAGTTAAAAGTTAAAAGTTAAAAGTTAAAAGTTAAAAGTTAAAAGTTAAAAGTTAAAAGTTAAAAGTTAAAAGTTAAAAGTTAAAAGTTAAAAGTTAAAAGTTAAAAGTTAAAAGTTAAAAGTTAAAAGTTAAAAGTTAAAAGTTAAAAGTTAAAAGTTAAAAGTTAAAAGTTAAAAGTTAAAAGTTAAAAGTTAAAAGTTAAAAGTTAAAAGTTAAAAGTTAAAAGTTAAAAGTTAAAAGTTAAAAGTTAAAAGTTAAAAGTTAAAAGTTAAAAGTTAAAAGTTAAAAGTTAAAAGTTAAAAGTTAAAAGTTAAAAGTTAAAAGTTAAAAGTTAAAAGTTAAAAGTTAAAAGTTAAAAGTTAAAAGTTAAAAGTTAAAAGTTAAAAGTTAAAAGTTAAAAGTTAAAAGTTAAAAGTTAAAAGTTAAAAGTTAAAAGTTAAAAGTTAAAAGTTAAAAGTTAAAAGTTAAAAGTTAAAAGTTAAAAGTTAAAAGTTAAAAGTTAAAAGTTAAAAGTTAAAAGTTAAAAGTTAAAAGTTAAAAGTTAAAAGTTAAAAGTTAAAAGTTAAAAGTTAAAAGTTAAAAGTTAAAAGTTAAAAGTTAAAAGTTAAAAGTTAAAAGTTAAAAGTTAAAAGTTAAAAGTTAAAAGTTAAAAGTTAAAAGTTAAAAGTTAAAAGTTAAAAGTTAAAAGTTAAAAGTTAAAAGTTAAAAGTTAAAAGTTAAAAGTTAAAAGTTAAAAGTTAAAAGTTAAAAGTTAAAAGTTAAAAGTTAAAAGTTAAAAGTTAAAAGTTAAAAGTTAAAAGTTAAAAGTTAAAAGTTAAAAGTTAAAAGTTAAAAGTTAAAAGTTAAAAGTTAAAAGTTAAAAGTTAAAAGTTAAAAGTTAAAAGTTAAAAGTTAAAAGTTAAAAGTTAAAAGTTAAAAGTTAAAAGTTAAAAGTTAAAAGTTAAAAGTTAAAAGTTAAAAGTTAAAAGTTAAAAGTTAAAAGTTAAAAGTTAAAAGTTAAAAGTTAAAAGTTAAAAGTTAAAAGTTAAAAGTTAAAAGTTAAAAGTTAAAAGTTAAAAGTTAAAAGTTAAAAGTTAAAAGTTAAAAGTTAAAAGTTAAAAGTTAAAAGTTAAAAGTTAAAAGTTAAAAGTTAAAAGTTAAAAGTTAAAAGTTAAAAGTTAAAAGTTAAAAGTTAAAAGTTAAAAGTTAAAAGTTAAAAGTTAAAAGTTAAAAGTTAAAAGTTAAAAGTTAAAAGTTAAAAGTTAAAAGTTAAAAGTTAAAAGTTAAAAGTTAAAAGTTAAAAGTTAAAAGTTAAAAGTTAAAAGTTAAAAGTTAAAAGTTAAAAGTTAAAAGTTAAAAGTTAAAAGTTAAAAGTTAAAAGTTAAAAGTTAAAAGTTAAAAGTTAAAAGTTAAAAGTTAAAAGTTAAAAGTTAAAAGTTAAAAGTTAAAAGTTAAAAGTTAAAAGTTAAAAGTTAAAAGTTAAAAGTTAAAAGTTAAAAGTTAAAAGTTAAAAGTTAAAAGTTAAAAGTTAAAAGTTAAAAGTTAAAAGTTAAAAGTTAAAAGTTAAAAGTTAAAAGTTAAAAGTTAAAAGTTAAAAGTTAAAAGTTAAAAGTTAAAAGTTAAAAGTTAAAAGTTAAAAGTTAAAAGTTAAAAGTTAAAAGTTAAAAGTTAAAAGTTAAAAGTTAAAAGTTAAAAGTTAAAAGTTAAAAGTTAAAAGTTAAAAGTTAAAAGTTAAAAGTTAAAAGTTAAAAGTTAAAAGTTAAAAGTTAAAAGTTAAAAGTTAAAAGTTAAAAGTTAAAAGTTAAAAGTTAAAAGTTAAAAGTTAAAAGTTAAAAGTTAAAAGTTAAAAGTTAAAAGTTAAAAGTTAAAAGTTAAAAGTTAAAAGTTAAAAGTTAAAAGTTAAAAGTTAAAAGTTAAAAGTTAAAAGTTAAAAGTTAAAAGTTAAAAGTTAAAAGTTAAAAGTTAAAAGTTAAAAGTTAAAAGTTAAAAGTTAAAAGTTAAAAGTTAAAAGTTAAAAGTTAAAAGTTAAAAGTTAAAAGTTAAAAGTTAAAAGTTAAAAGTTAAAAGTTAAAAGTTAAAAGTTAAAAGTTAAAAGTTAAAAGTTAAAAGTTAAAAGTTAAAAGTTAAAAGTTAAAAGTTAAAAGTTAAAAGTTAAAAGTTAAAAGTTAAAAGTTAAAAGTTAAAAGTTAAAAGTTAAAAGTTAAAAGTTAAAAGTTAAAAGTTAAAAGTTAAAAGTTAAAAGTTAAAAGTTAAAAGTTAAAAGTTAAAAGTTAAAAGTTAAAAGTTAAAAGTTAAAAGTTAAAAGTTAAAAGTTAAAAGTTAAAAGTTAAAAGTTAAAAGTTAAAAGTTAAAAGTTAAAAGTTAAAAGTTAAAAGTTAAAAGTTAAAAGTTAAAAGTTAAAAGTTAAAAGTTAAAAGTTAAAAGTTAAAAGTTAAAAGTTAAAAGTTAAAAGTTAAAAGTTAAAAGTTAAAAGTTAAAAGTTAAAAGTTAAAAGTTAAAAGTTAAAAGTTAAAAGTTAAAAGTTAAAAGTTAAAAGTTAAAAGTTAAAAGTTAAAAGTTAAAAGTTAAAAGTTAAAAGTTAAAAGTTAAAAGTTAAAAGTTAAAAGTTAAAAGTTAAAAGTTAAAAGTTAAAA
Organism: Cordilura impudica; assembly: GCA_963682025.1. Lineage (NCBI taxonomy): Eukaryota > Metazoa > Arthropoda > Insecta > Diptera > Scathophagidae > Cordilura > Cordilura impudica. The sequence continues at coordinate 76,046 of CAVMKG010000211.1, read as the reverse complement.
GTTAAAAGTTAAAAGTTAAAAGTTAAAAGTTAAAAGTTAAAAGTTAAAAGTTAAAAGTTAAAAGTTAAAAGTTAAAAGTTAAAAGTTAAAAGTTAAAAGTTAAAAGTTAAAAGTTAAAAGTTAAAAGTTAAAAGTTAAAAGTTAAAAGTTAAAAGTTAAAAGTTAAAAGTTAAAAGTTAAAAGTTAAAAGTTAAAAGTTAAAAGTTAAAAGTTAAAAGTTAAAAGTTAAAAGTTAAAAGTTAAAAGTTAAAAGTTAAAAGTTAAAAGTTAAAAGTTAAAAGTTAAAAGTTAAAAGTTAAAAGTTAAAAGTTAAAAGTTAAAAGTTAAAAGTTAAAAGTTAAAAGTTAAAAGTTAAAAGTTAAAAGTTAAAAGTTAAAAGTTAAAAGTTAAAAGTTAAAAGTTAAAAGTTAAAAGTTAAAAGTTAAAAGTTAAAAGTTAAAAGTTAAAAGTTAAAAGTTAAAAGTTAAAAGTTAAAAGTTAAAAGTTAAAAGTTAAAAGTTAAAAGTTAAAAGTTAAAAGTTAAAAGTTAAAAGTTAAAAGTTAAAAGTTAAAAGTTAAAAGTTAAAAGTTAAAAGTTAAAAGTTAAAAGTTAAAAGTTAAAAGTTAAAAGTTAAAAGTTAAAAGTTAAAAGTTAAAAGTTAAAAGTTAAAAGTTAAAAGTTAAAAGTTAAAAGTTAAAAGTTAAAAGTTAAAAGTTAAAAGTTAAAAGTTAAAAGTTAAAAGTTAAAAGTTAAAAGTTAAAAGTTAAAAGTTAAAAGTTAAAAGTTAAAAGTTAAAAGTTAAAAGTTAAAAGTTAAAAGTTAAAAGTTAAAAGTTAAAAGTTAAAAGTTAAAAGTTAAAAGTTAAAAGTTAAAAGTTAAAAGTTAAAAGTTAAAAGTTAAAAGTTAAAAGTTAAAAGTTAAAAGTTAAAAGTTAAAAGTTAAAAGTTAAAAGTTAAAAGTTAAAAGTTAAAAGTTAAAAGTTAAAAGTTAAAAGTTAAAAGTTAAAAGTTAAAAGTTAAAAGTTAAAAGTTAAAAGTTAAAAGTTAAAAGTTAAAAGTTAAAAGTTAAAAGTTAAAAGTTAAAAGTTAAAAGTTAAAAGTTAAAAGTTAAAAGTTAAAAGTTAAAAGTTAAAAGTTAAAAGTTAAAAGTTAAAAGTTAAAAGTTAAAAGTTAAAAGTTAAAAGTTAAAAGTTAAAAGTTAAAAGTTAAAAGTTAAAAGTTAAAAGTTAAAAGTTAAAAGTTAAAAGTTAAAAGTTAAAAGTTAAAAGTTAAAAGTTAAAAGTTAAAAGTTAAAAGTTAAAAGTTAAAAGTTAAAAGTTAAAAGTTAAAAGTTAAAAGTTAAAAGTTAAAAGTTAAAAGTTAAAAGTTAAAAGTTAAAAGTTAAAAGTTAAAAGTTAAAAGTTAAAAGTTAAAAGTTAAAAGTTAAAAGTTAAAAGTTAAAAGTTAAAAGTTAAAAGTTAAAAGTTAAAAGTTAAAAGTTAAAAGTTAAAAGTTAAAAGTTAAAAGTTAAAAGTTAAAAGTTAAAAGTTAAAAGTTAAAAGTTAAAAGTTAAAAGTTAAAAGTTAAAAGTTAAAAGTTAAAAGTTAAAAGTTAAAAGTTAAAAGTTAAAAGTTAAAAGTTAAAAGTTAAAAGTTAAAAGTTAAAAGTTAAAAGTTAAAAGTTAAAAGTTAAAAGTTAAAAGTTAAAAGTTAAAAGTTAAAAGTTAAAAGTTAAAAGTTAAAAGTTAAAAGTTAAAAGTTAAAAGTTAAAAGTTAAAAGTTAAAAGTTAAAAGTTAAAAGTTAAAAGTTAAAAGTTAAAAGTTAAAAGTTAAAAGTTAAAAGTTAAAAGTTAAAAGTTAAAAGTTAAAAGTTAAAAGTTAAAAGTTAAAAGTTAAAAGTTAAAAGTTAAAAGTTAAAAGTTAAAAGTTAAAAGTTAAAAGTTAAAAGTTAAAAGTTAAAAGTTAAAAGTTAAAAGTTAAAAGTTAAAAGTTAAAAGTTAAAAGTTAAAAGTTAAAAGTTAAAAGTTAAAAGTTAAAAGTTAAAAGTTAAAAGTTAAAAGTTAAAAGTTAAAAGTTAAAAGTTAAAAGTTAAAAGTTAAAAGTTAAAAGTTAAAAGTTAAAAGTTAAAAGTTAAAAGTTAAAAGTTAAAAGTTAAAAGTTAAAAGTTAAAAGTTAAAAGTTAAAAGTTAAAAGTTAAAAGTTAAAAGTTAAAAGTTAAAAGTTAAAAGTTAAAAGTTAAAAGTTAAAAGTTAAAAGTTAAAAGTTAAAAGTTAAAAGTTAAAAGTTAAAAGTTAAAAGTTAAAAGTTAAAAGTTAAAAGTTAAAAGTTAAAAGTTAAAAGTTAAAAGTTAAAAGTTAAAAGTTAAAAGTTAAAAGTTAAAAGTTAAAAGTTAAAAGTTAAAAGTTAAAAGTTAAAAGTTAAAAGTTAAAAGTTAAAAGTTAAAAGTTAAAAGTTAAAAGTTAAAAGTTAAAAGTTAAAAGTTAAAAGTTAAAAGTTAAAAGTTAAAAGTTAAAAGTTAAAAGTTAAAAGTTAAAAGTTAAAAGTTAAAAGTTAAAAGTTAAAAGTTAAAAGTTAAAAGTTAAAAGTTAAAAGTTAAAAGTTAAAAGTTAAAAGTTAAAAGTTAAAAGTTAAAAGTTAAAAGTTAAAAGTTAAAAGTTAAAAGTTAAAAGTTAAAAGTTAAAAGTTAAAAGTTAAAAGTTAAAAGTTAAAAGTTAAAAGTTAAAAGTTAAAAGTTAAAAGTTAAAAGTTAAAAGTTAAAAGTTAAAAGTTAAAAGTTAAAAGTTAAAAGTTAAAAGTTAAAAGTTAAAAGTTAAAAGTTAAAAGTTAAAAGTTAAAAGTTAAAAGTTAAAAGTTAAAAGTTAAAAGTTAAAAGTTAAAAGTTAAAAGTTAAAAGTTAAAAGTTAAAAGTTAAAAGTTAAAAGTTAAAAGTTAAAAGTTAAAAGTTAAAAGTTAAAAGTTAAAAGTTAAAAGTTAAAAGTTAAAAGTTAAAAGTTAAAAGTTAAAAGTTAAAAGTTAAAAGTTAAAAGTTAAAAGTTAAAAGTTAAAAGTTAAAAGTTAAAAGTTAAAAGTTAAAAGTTAAAAGTTAAAAGTTAAAAGTTAAAAGTTAAAAGTTAAAAGTTAAAAGTTAAAAGTTAAAAGTTAAAAGTTAAAAGTTAAAAGTTAAAAGTTAAAAGTTAAAAGTTAAAAGTTAAAAGTTAAAAGTTAAAAGTTAAAAGTTAAAAGTTAAAAGTTAAAAGTTAAAAGTTAAAAGTTAAAAGTTAAAAGTTAAAAGTTAAAAGTTAAAAGTTAAAAGTTAAAAGTTAAAAGTTAAAAGTTAAAAGTTAAAAGTTAAAAGTTAAAAGTTAAAAGTTAAAAGTTAAAAGTTAAAAGTTAAAAGTTAAAAGTTAAAAGTTAAAAGTTAAAAGTTAAAAGTTAAAAGTTAAAAGTTAAAAGTTAAAAGTTAAAAGTTAAAAGTTAAAAGTTAAAAGTTAAAAGTTAAAAGTTAAAAGTTAAAAGTTAAAAGTTAAAAGTTAAAAGTTAAAAGTTAAAAGTTAAAAGTTAAAAGTTAAAAGTTAAAAGTTAAAAGTTAAAAGTTAAAAGTTAAAAGTTAAAAGTTAAAAGTTAAAAGTTAAAAGTTAAAAGTTAAAAGTTAAAAGTTAAAAGTTAAAAGTTAAAAGTTAAAAGTTAAAAGTTAAAAGTTAAAAGTTAAAAGTTAAAAGTTAAAAGTTAAAAGTTAAAAGTTAAAAGTTAAAAGTTAAAAGTTAAAAGTTAAAAGTTAAAAGTTAAAAGTTAAAAGTTAAAAGTTAAAAGTTAAAAGTTAAAAGTTAAAAGTTAAAAGTTAAAAGTTAAAAGTTAAAAGTTAAAAGTTAAAAGTTAAAAGTTAAAAGTTAAAAGTTAAAAGTTAAAAGTTAAAAGTTAAAAGTTAAAAGTTAAAAGTTAAAAGTTAAAAGTTAAAAGTTAAAAGTTAAAAGTTAAAAGTTAAAAGTTAAAAGTTAAAAGTTAAAAGTTAAAAGTTAAAAGTTAAAAGTTAAAAGTTAAAAGTTAAAAGTTAAAAGTTAAAAGTTAAAAGTTAAAAGTTAAAAGTTAAAAGTTAAAAGTTAAAAGTTAAAAGTTAAAAGTTAAAAGTTAAAAGTTAAAAGTTAAAAGTTAAAAGTTAAAAGTTAAAAGTTAAAAGTTAAAAGTTAAAAGTTAAAAGTTAAAAGTTAAAAGTTAAAAGTTAAAAGTTAAAAGTTAAAAGTTAAAAGTTAAAAGTTAAAAGTTAAAAGTTAAAAGTTAAAAGTTAAAAGTTAAAAGTTAAAAGTTAAAAGTTAAAAGTTAAAAGTTAAAAGTTAAAAGTTAAAAGTTAAAAGTTAAAAGTTAAAAGTTAAAAGTTAAAAGTTAAAAGTTAAAAGTTAAAAGTTAAAAGTTAAAAGTTAAAAGTTAAAAGTTAAAAGTTAAAAGTTAAAAGTTAAAAGTTAAAAGTTAAAAGTTAAAAGTTAAAAGTTAAAAGTTAAAAGTTAAAAGTTAAAAGTTAAAAGTTAAAAGTTAAAAGTTAAAAGTTAAAAGTTAAAAGTTAAAAGTTAAAAGTTAAAAGTTAAAAGTTAAAAGTTAAAAGTTAAAAGTTAAAAGTTAAAAGTTAAAAGTTAAAAGTTAAAAGTTAAAAGTTAAAAGTTAAAAGTTAAAAGTTAAAAGTTAAAAGTTAAAAGTTAAAAGTTAAAAGTTAAAAGTTAAAAGTTAAAAGTTAAAAGTTAAAAGTTAAAAGTTAAAAGTTAAAAGTTAAAAGTTAAAAGTTAAAAGTTAAAAGTTAAAAGTTAAAAGTTAAAAGTTAAAAGTTAAAAGTTAAAAGTTAAAAGTTAAAAGTTAAAAGTTAAAAGTTAAAAGTTAAAAGTTAAAAGTTAAAAGTTAAAAGTTAAAAGTTAAAAGTTAAAAGTTAAAAGTTAAAAGTTAAAAGTTAAAAGTTAAAAGTTAAAAGTTAAAAGTTAAAAGTTAAAAGTTAAAAGTTAAAAGTTAAAAGTTAAAAGTTAAAAGTTAAAAGTTAAAAGTTAAAAGTTAAAAGTTAAAAGTTAAAAGTTAAAAGTTAAAAGTTAAAAGTTAAAAGTTAAAAGTTAAAAGTTAAAAGTTAAAAGTTAAAAGTTAAAAGTTAAAAGTTAAAAGTTAAAAGTTAAAAGTTAAAAGTTAAAAGTTAAAAGTTAAAAGTTAAAAGTTAAAAGTTAAAAGTTAAAAGTTAAAAGTTAAAAGTTAAAAGTTAAAAGTTAAAAGTTAAAAGTTAAAAGTTAAAAGTTAAAAGTTAAAAGTTAAAAGTTAAAAGTTAAAAGTTAAAAGTTAAAAGTTAAAAGTTAAAAGTTAAAAGTTAAAAGTTAAAAGTTAAAAGTTAAAAGTTAAAAGTTAAAAGTTAAAAGTTAAAAGTTAAAAGTTAAAAGTTAAAAGTTAAAAGTTAAAAGTTAAAAGTTAAAAGTTAAAAGTTAAAAGTTAAAAGTTAAAAGTTAAAAGTTAAAAGTTAAAAGTTAAAAGTTAAAAGTTAAAAGTTAAAAGTTAAAAGTTAAAAGTTAAAAGTTAAAAGTTAAAAGTTAAAAGTTAAAAGTTAAAAGTTAAAAGTTAAAAGTTAAAAGTTAAAAGTTAAAAGTTAAAAGTTAAAAGTTAAAAGTTAAAAGTTAAAAGTTAAAACTTAAAAGTTAAAAGTTAAAAATTAAAAATTAAAATTTAAAAATTAAATATTAAAAATTAAAAATTAAAAATTAAAAATTAGAAATTAAAAATTAAAAATCAAAAATTAAAAATCAAAAATTAAAAATTAAAAATTAAAAATTAAAAATTAAAAATAAAAAATTAAAAATTAAAAATAAAAAATTTAAAATTAAAAATTAAAAATTATTAATTAAAAATTAAAAATTAAAAATTAAAAATTAAAAATTAAAAATTAAAAATTAAAAATTAAAAATTAGAAATTAAAAATTAAAAATTAAAAATTAAAAATTAAAAATTAAAAATTAAAAATTAGAAATTAAAAATTAAAAATTAAAAATCAAAAATTAAAAATTAAAAATTAAAAATTAAAAATTAAAAATTAAAAATTAAAAATTAAAAATTAAAAATAAAAAATTAAAAATTAAAAATAAAAAATTTAAAATTAAAAATTAAAAATCAAAAATTAAAAATTATTAATTAAAAATTAAAAATTAAAAATTAAAAATTAAAAATTAAAAATTAAAAATTAAAATTAAAAATTAAAAATTAAAAAATAAAAATTAAAAATTAAAAATTAAAAATTAAAAATTAAAAATTAAAAAATAAAAATTAAAAATTAAAAATTAAAAATTAAAAATTAAAAATTAAAATTAAAAATTAAAAATTAAACATTAAAAATTAAAAATTAAAAATTAAAAATTAAAAATTAAAAATAAAAATTAAAAATTAAAAATTAAAAATTAAAAATTAAAAATTAAAAATTAAAAATTAAAAATTAAAAATTAAAAATTAAAAATTAAAAATTAAAAATTAAAAATTAAAAATTAAAAATTAAAAATTAAAAATTAAAAATTAAAAATTAAAAATTAAAAATTAAAAATTAAAAATTAAAAATTAAAAATTAAAAATTAAAAATTAAAAATTAAAAATTAAAAATTAAAAATTAAAAATTAAAAATTAAAAATTAAAAATTAAAAATTAAAGAATAAAAATTAAAAATTAAAAATTAAAAATTAAAAATCAAAAATTAAAAATTAAAATTAATAAAAAAAAATTAAAAATTAAAAACTAAAAATTAAAAATTAAAAATTAAAAATTAAAAATTAAAAATTAATAATTAATAATTAAAAATTAAAAATTAAAAATTAAAAATTAAAAATTAAAAATTAAAAATTAAAAATTAAAAATTAAAAATTAAAAATTAAAAATTAAAAATTAAAAATTAAAAATTAAAAATTAAAAATTAAAAATTAAAAATTAAAAATTAAAAATGAAAAATTAAACATTAAAAATTAAAAATTAAAAATTAAAAATTAAAAATTAAAAATTAAAAATTAAAAATTAAAAATTAAAAATTAAAAATTAAATATTAAAAATTAAAAATTTTAAATAAAAAATTAAAAATTTTAAATAAAAAATTAAAAATTAAAAATTAAAAATTAAAAATTAAAAATTAAAAATTAAAAATTAAAAATTAAAAATTAAAAATTAAAAATTAAAAATAAAAATAAAAAATTTAAAATTTAAAATTAAAAAGTAAAAAGTAAAAATTAAAAATTAAAAATTAAAAATAAAAAATTAAAAATTAAAAATTAAAAATTAAAAATTAAAAATTAAAAATTAAAAATTAAAAATTAAAAATTAAAAATTAAAAATTAAAAATTAAAAATTAAAAATTAAAAATTAAAAATTAAAAATGAAAAATGAAAAATTAAAAATAAAAAATTAAAAGTTAAAAGGTAAAAGTTAAAAGTTAAAAGTTAAAAGTTAAAAGTTAAAAGTTAAAAGTTAAAAGTTAAAAGTTAAAGTTAAAAGTTAAAAGTTAAAAGTTAAAAGTTAAAAGTTAAAAGTTAAAAGTTAAAAGTTAAAAGTTAAAAGTTAAAAGTTAAAAGTTAAAAGTTAAAAGTTAAAAGTTAAAAGTTAAAAGTTAAAAGTTAAAAGTTAAAAGTTAAAAGTTAAAAGTTAAAAGTTAAAAGTTAAAAGTTAAAAGTTAAAAGTTAAAAGTTAAAAGTTAAAAGTTAAAAGTTAAAAGTTAAAAGTTAAAAGTTAAAAGTTAAAAGTTAAAAGTTAAAAGTTAAAAGTTAAAAGTTAAAAGTTAAAAGTTAAAAGTTAAAAGTTAAAAGTTAAAAGTTAAAAGTTAAAAGTTAAAAGTTAAAAGTTAAAAGTTAAAAGTTAAAAGTTAAAAGTTAAAAGTTAAAAGTTAAAAGTTAAAAGTTAAAAGTTAAAAGTTAAAAGTTAAAAGTTAAAAGTTAAAAGTTAAAAGTTAAAAGTTAAAAGTTAAAAGTTAAAAGTTAAAAGTTAAAAGTTAAAAGTTAAAAGTTAAAAGTTAAAAGTTAAAAGTTAAAAGTTAAAAGTTAAAAGTTAAAAGTTAAAAGTTAAAAGTTAAAAGTTAAAAGTTAAAAGTTAAAAGTTAAAAGTTAAAAGTTAAAAGTTAAAAGTTAAAAGTTAAAAGTTAAAAGTTAAAAGTTAAAAGTTAAAAGTTAAAAGTTAAAAGTTAAAAGTTAAAAGTTAAAAGTTAAAAGTTAAAAGTTAAAAGTTAAAAGTTAAAAGTTAAAAGTTAAAAGTTAAAAGTTAAAAGTTAAAAGTTAAAAGTTAAAAGTTAAAAGTTAAAAGTTAAAAGTTAAAAGTTAAAAGTTAAAAGTTAAAAGTTAAAAGTTAAAAGTTAAAAGTTAAAAGTTAAAAGTTAAAAGTTAAAAGTTAAAAGTTAAAAGTTAAAAGTTAAAAGTTAAAAGTTAAAAGTTAAAAGTTAAAAGTTAAAAGTTAAAAGTTAAAAGTTAAAAGTTAAAAGTTAAAAGTTAAAAGTTAAAAGTTAAAAGTTAAAAGTTAAAAGTTAAAAGTTAAAAGTTAAAAGTTAAAAGTTAAAAGTTAAAAGTTAAAAGTTAAAAGTTAAAAGTTAAAAGTTAAAAGTTAAAAGTTAAAAGTTAAAAGTTAAAAGTTAAAAGTTAAAAGTTAAAAGTTAAAAGTTAAAAGTTAAAAGTTAAAAGTTAAAAGTTAAAAGTTAAAAGTTAAAAGTTAAAAGTTAAAAGTTAAAAGTTAAAAGTTAAAAGTTAAAAGTTAAAAGTTAAAAGTTAAAAGTTAAAAGTTAAAAGTTAAAAGTTAAAAGTTAAAAGTTAAAAGTTAAAAGTTAAAAGTTAAAAGTTAAAAGTTAAAAGTTAAAAGTTAAAAGTTAAAAGTTAAAAGTTAAAAGTTAAAAGTTAAAAGTTAAAAGTTAAAAGTTAAAAGTTAAAAGTTAAAAGTTAAAAGTTAAAAGTTAAAAGTTAAAAGTTAAAAGTTAAAAGTTAAAAGTTAAAAGTTAAAAGTTAAAAGTTAAAAGTTAAAAGTTAAAAGTTAAAAGTTAAAAGTTAAAAGTTAAAAGTTAAAAGTTAAAAGTTAAAAGTTAAAAGTTAAAAGTTAAAAGTTAAAAGTTAAAAGTTAAAAGTTAAAAGTTAAAAGTTAAAAGTTAAAAGTTAAAAGTTAAAAGTTAAAAGTTAAAAGTTAAAAGTTAAAAGTTAAAAGTTAAAAGTTAAAAGTTAAAAGTTAAAAGTTAAAAGTTAAAAGTTAAAAGTTAAAAGTTAAAAGTTAAAAGTTAAAAGTTAAAAGTTAAAAGTTAAAAGTTAAAAGTTAAAAGTTAAAAGTTAAAAGTTAAAAGTTAAAAGTTAAAAGTTAAAAGTTAAAAGTTAAAAGTTAAAAGTTAAAAGTTAAAAGTTAAAAGTTAAAAGTTAAAAGTTAAAAGTTAAAAGTTAAAAGTTAAAAGTTAAAAGTTAAAAGTTAAAAGTTAAAAGTTAAAAGTTAAAAGTTAAAAGTTAAAAGTTAAAAGTTAAAAGTTAAAAGTTAAAAGTTAAAAGTTAAAAGTTAAAAGTTAAAAGTTAAAAGTTAAAAGTTAAAAGTTAAAAGTTAAAAGTTAAAAGTTAAAAGTTAAAAGTTAAAAGTTAAAAGTTAAAAGTTAAAAGTTAAAAGTTAAAAGTTAAAAGTTAAAAGTTAAAAGTTAAAAGTTAAAAGTTAAAAGTTAAAAGTTAAAAGTTAAAAGTTAAAAGTTAAAAGTTAAAAGTTAAAAGTTAAAAGTTAAAAGTTAAAAGTTAAAAGTTAAAAGTTAAAAGTTAAAAGTTAAAAGTTAAAAGTTAAAAGTTAAAAGTTAAAAGTTAAAAGTTAAAAGTTAAAAGTTAAAAGTTAAAAGTTAAAAGTTAAAAGTTAAAAGTTAAAAGTTAAAAGTTAAAAGTTAAAAGTTAAAAGTTAAAAGTTAAAAGTTAAAAGTTAAAAGTTAAAAGTTAAAAGTTAAAAGTTAAAAGTTAAAAGTTAAAAGTTAAAAGTTAAAAGTTAAAAGTTAAAAGTTAAAAGTTAAAAGTTAAAAGTTAAAAGTTAAAAGTTAAAAGTTAAAAGTTAAAAGTTAAAAGTTAAAAGTTAAAAGTTAAAAGTTAAAAGTTAAAAGTTAAAAGTTAAAAGTTAAAAGTTAAAAGTTAAAAGTTAAAAGTTAAAAGTTAAAAGTTAAAAGTTAAAAGTTAAAAGTTAAAAGTTAAAAGTTAAAAGTTAAAAGTTAAAAGTTAAAAGTTAAAAGTTAAAAGTTAAAAGTTAAAAGTTAAAAGTTAAAAGTTAAAAGTTAAAAGTTAAAAGTTAAAAGTTAAAAGTTAAAAGTTAAAAGTTAAAAGTTAAAAGTTAAAAGTTAAAAGTTAAAAGTTAAAAGTTAAAAGTTAAAAGTTAAAAGTTAAAAGTTAAAAGTTAAAAGTTAAAAGTTAAAAGTTAAAAGTTAAAAGTTAAAAGTTAAAAGTTAAAAGTTAAAAGTTAAAAGTTAAAAGTTAAAAGTTAAAAGTTAAAAGTTAAAAGTTAAAAGTTAAAAGTTAAAAGTTAAAAGTTAAAAGTTAAAAGTTAAAAGTTAAAAGTTAAAAGTTAAAAGTTAAAAGTTAAAAGTTAAAAGTTAAAAGTTAAAAGTTAAAAGTTAAAAGTTAAAAGTTAAAAGTTAAAAGTTAAAAGTTAAAAGTTAAAAGTTAAAAGTTAAAAGTTAAAAGTTAAAAGTTAAAAGTTAAAAGTTAAAAGTTAAAAGTTAAAAGTTAAAAGTTAAAAGTTAAAAGTTAAAAGTTAAAAGTTAAAAGTTAAAAGTTAAAAGTTAAAAGTTAAAAGTTAAAAGTTAAAAGTTAAAAGTTAAAAGTTAAAAGTTAAAAGTTAAAAGTTAAAAGTTAAAAGTTAAAAGTTAAAAGTTAAAAGTTAAAAGTTAAAAGTTAAAAGTTAAAAGTTAAAAGTTAAAAGTTAAAAGTTAAAAGTTAAAAGTTAAAAGTTAAAAGTTAAAAGTTAAAAGTTAAAAGTTAAAAGTTAAAAGTTAAAAGTTAAAAGTTAAAAGTTAAAAGTTAAAAGTTAAAAGTTAAAAGTTAAAAGTTAAAAGTTAAAAGTTAAAAGTTAAAAGTTAAAAGTTAAAAGTTAAAAGTTAAAAGTTAAAAGTTAAAAGTTAAAAGTTAAAAGTTAAAAGTTAAAAGTTAAAAGTTAAAAGTTAAAAGTTAAAAGTTAAAAGTTAAAAGTTAAAAGTTAAAAGTTAAAAGTTAAAAGTTAAAAGTTAAAAGTTAAAAGTTAAAAGTTAAAAGTTAAAAGTTAAAAGTTAAAAGTTAAAAGTTAAAAGTTAAAAGTTAAAAGTTAAAAGTTAAAAGTTAAAAGTTAAAAGTTAAAAGTTAAAAGTTAAAAGTTAAAAGTTAAAAGTTAAAAGTTAAAAGTTAAAAGTTAAAAGTTAAAAGTTAAAAGTTAAAAGTTAAAAGTTAAAAGTTAAAAGTTAAAAGTTAAAAGTTAAAAGTTAAAAGTTAAAAGTTAAAAGTTAAAAGTTAAAAGTTAAAAGTTAAAAGTTAAAAGTTAAAAGTTAAAAGTTAAAAGTTAAAAGTTAAAAGTTAAAAGTTAAAAGTTAAAAGTTAAAAGTTAAAAGTTAAAAGTTAAAAGTTAAAAGTTAAAAGTTAAAAGTTAAAAGTTAAAAGTTAAAAGTTAAAAGTTAAAAGTTAAAAGTTAAAAGTTAAAAGTTAAAAGTTAAAAGTTAAAAGTTAAAAGTTAAAAGTTAAAAGTTAAAAGTTAAAAGTTAAAAGTTAAAAGTTAAAAGTTAAAAGTTAAAAGTTAAAAGTTAAAAGTTAAAAGTTAAAAGTTAAAAGTTAAAAGTTAAAAGTTAAAAGTTAAAAGTTAAAAGTTAAAAGTTAAAAGTTAAAAGTTAAAAGTTAAAAGTTAAAAGTTAAAAGTTAAAAGTTAAAAGTTAAAAGTTAAAAGTTAAAAGTTAAAAGTTAAAAGTTAAAAGTTAAAAGTTAAAAGTTAAAAGTTAAAAGTTAAAAGTTAAAAGTTAAAAGTTAAAAGTTAAAAGTTAAAAGTTAAAAGTTAAAAGTTAAAAGTTAAAAGTTAAAAGTTAAAAGTTAAAAGTTAAAAGTTAAAAGTTAAAAGTTAAAAGTTAAAAGTTAAAAGTTAAAAGTTAAAAGTTAAAAGTTAAAAGTTAAAAGTTAAAAGTTAAAAGTTAAAAGTTAAAAGTTAAAAGTTAAAAGTTAAAAGTTAAAAGTTAAAAGTTAAAAGTTAAAAGTTAAAAGTTAAAAGTTAAAAGTTAAAAGTTAAAAGTTAAAAGTTAAAAGTAAAAGTTAAAAGTTAAAAGTTAAAAGTTAAAAGTTAAAAGTTAAAAGTTAAAAGTTAAAAGTTAAAAGTTAAAAGTTAAAAGTTAAAAGTTAAAAGTTAAAAGTTAAAAGTTAAAAGTTAAAAGTTAAAAGTTAAAAGTTAAAAGTTAAAAGTTAAAAGTTAAAAGTTAAAAGTTAAAAGTTAAAAGTTAAAAGTTAAAAGTTAAAAGTTAAAAGTTAAAAGTTAAAAGTTAAAAGTTAAAAGTTAAAAGTTAAAAGTTAAAAGTTAAAAGTTAAAAGTTAAAAGTTAAAAGTTAAAAGTTAAAAGTTAAAAGTTAAAAGTTAAAAGTTAAAAGTTAAAAGTTAAAAGTTAAAAGTTAAAAGTTAAAAGTTAAAAGTTAAAAGTTAAAAGTTAAAAGTTAAAAGTTAAAAGTTAAAAGTTAAAAGTTAAAAGTTAAAAGTTAAAAGTTAAAAGTTAAAAGTTAAAAGTTAAAAGTTAAAAGTTAAAAGTTAAAAGTTAAAAGTTAAAAGTTAAAAGTTAAAAGTTAAAAGTTAAAAGTTAAAAGTTAAAAGTTAAAAGTTAAAAGTTAAAAGTTAAAAGTTAAAAGTTAAAAGTTAAAAGTTAAAAGTTAAAAGTTAAAAGTTAAAAGTTAAAAGTTAAAAGTTAAAAGTTAAAAGTTAAAAGTTAAAAGTTAAAAGTTAAAAGTTAAAAGTTAAAAGTTAAAAGTTAAAAGTTAAAAGTTAAAAGTTAAAAGTTAAAAGTTAAAAGTTAAAAGTTAAAAGTTAAAAGTTAAAAGTTAAAAGTTAAAAGTTAAAAGTTAAAAGTTAAAAGTTAAAAGTTAAAAGTTAAAAGTTAAAAGTTAAAAGTTAAAAGTTAAAAGTTAAAAGTTAAAAGTTAAAAGTTAAAAGTTAAAAGTTAAAAGTTAAAAGTTAAAAGTTAAAAGTTAAAAGTTAAAAGTTAAAAGTTAAAAGTTAAAAGTTAAAAGTTAAAAGTTAAAAGTTAAAAGTTAAAAGTTAAAAGTTAAAAGTTAAAAGTTAAAAGTTAAAAGTTAAAAGTTAAAAGTTAAAAGTTAAAAGTTAAAAGTTAAAAGTTAAAAGTTAAAAGTTAAAAGTTAAAAGTTAAAAGTTAAAAGTTAAAAGTTAAAAGTTAAAAGTTAAAAGTTAAAAGTTAAAAGTTAAAAGTTAAAAGTTAAAAGTTAAAAGTTAAAAGTTAAAAGTTAAAAGTTAAAAGTTAAAAGTTAAAAGTTAAAAGTTAAAAGTTAAAAGTTAAAAGTTAAAAGTTAAAAGTTAAAAGTTAAAAGTTAAAAGTTAAAAGTTAAAAGTTAAAAGTTAAAAGTTAAAAGTTAAAAGTTAAAAGTTAAAAGTTAAAAGTTAAAAGTTAAAAGTTAAAAGTTAAAAGTTAAAAGTTAAAAGTTAAAAGTTAAAAGTTAAAAGTTAAAAGTTAAAAGTTAAAAGTTAAAAGTTAAAAGTTAAAAGTTAAAAGTTAAAAGTTAAAAGTTAAAAGTTAAAAGTTAAAAGTTAAAAGTTAAAAGTTAAAAGTTAAAAGTTAAAAGTTAAAAGTTAAAAGTTAAAAGTTAAAAGTTAAAAGTTAAAAGTTAAAAGTTAAAAGTTAAAAGTTAAAAGTTAAAAGTTAAAAGTTAAAAGTTAAAAGTTAAAAGTTAAAAGTTAAAAGTTAAAAGTTAAAAGTTAAAAGTTAAAAGTTAAAAGTTAAAAGTTAAAAGTTAAAAGTTAAAAGTTAAAAGTTAAAAGTTAAAAGTTAAAAGTTAAAAGTTAAAAGTTAAAAGTTAAAAGTTAAAAGTTAAAAGTTAAAAGTTAAAAGTTAAAAGTTAAAAGTTAAAAGTTAAAAGTTAAAAGTTAAAAGTTAAAAGTTAAAAGTTAAAAGTTAAAAGTTAAAAGTTAAAAGTTAAAAGTTAAAAGTTAAAAGTTAAAAGTTAAAAGTTAAAAGTTAAAAGTTAAAAGTTAAAAGTTAAAAGTTAAAAGTTAAAAGTTAAAAGTTAAAAGTTAAAAGTTAAAAGTTAAAAGTTAAAAGTTAAAAGTTAAAAGTTAAAAGTTAAAAGTTAAAAGTTAAAAGTTAAAAGTTAAAAGTTAAAAGTTAAAAGTTAAAAGTTAAAAGTTAAAAGTTAAAAGTTAAAAGTTAAAAGTTAAAAGTTAAAAGTTAAAAGTTAAAAGTTAAAAGTTAAAAGTTAAAAGTTAAAAGTTAAAAGTTAAAAGTTAAAAGTTAAAAGTTAAAAGTTAAAAGTTAAAAGTTAAAAGTTAAAAGTTAAAAGTTAAAAGTTAAAAGTTAAAAGTTAAAAGTTAAAAGTTAAAAGTTAAAAGTTAAAAGTTAAAAGTTAAAAGTTAAAAGTTAAAAGTTAAAAGTTAAAAGTTAAAAGTTAAAAGTTAAAAGTTAAAAGTTAAAAGTTAAAAGTTAAAAGTTAAAAGTTAAAAGTTAAAAGTTAAAAGTTAAAAGTTAAAAGTTAAAAGTTAAAAGTTAAAAGTTAAAAGTTAAAAGTTAAAAGTTAAAAGTTAAAAGTTAAAAGTTAAAAGTTAAAAGTTAAAAGTTAAAAGTTAAAAGTTAAAAGTTAAAAGTTAAAAGTTAAAAGTTAAAAGTTAAAAGTTAAAAGTTAAAAGTTAAAAGTTAAAAGTTAAAAGTTAAAAGTTAAAAGTTAAAAGTTAAAAGTTAAAAGTTAAAAGTTAAAAGTTAAAAGTTAAAAGTTAAAAGTTAAAAGTTAAAAGTTAAAAGTTAAAAGTTAAAAGTTAAAAGTTAAAAGTTAAAAGTTAAAAGTTAAAAGTTAAAAGTTAAAAGTTAAAAGTTAAAAGTTAAAAGTTAAAAGTTAAAAGTTAAAAGTTAAAAGTTAAAAGTTAAAAGTTAAAAGTTAAAAGTTAAAAGTTAAAAGTTAAAAGTTAAAAGTTAAAAGTTAAAAGTTAAAAGTTAAAAGTTAAAAGTTAAAAGTTAAAAGTTAAAAGTTAAAAGTTAAAAGTTAAAAGTTAAAAGTTAAAAGTTAAAAGTTAAAAGTTAAAAGTTAAAAGTTAAAAGTTAAAAGTTAAAAGTTAAAAGTTAAAAGTTAAAAGTTAAAAGTTAAAAGTTAAAAGTTAAAAGTTAAAAGTTAAAAGTTAAAAGTTAAAAGTTAAAAGTTAAAAGTTAAAAGTTAAAAGTTAAAAGTTAAAAGTTAAAAGTTAAAAGTTAAAAGTTAAAAGTTAAAAGTTAAAAGTTAAAAGTTAAAAGTTAAAAGTTAAAAGTTAAAAGTTAAAAGTTAAAAGTTAAAAGTTAAAAGTTAAAAGTTAAAAGTTAAAAGTTAAAAGTTAAAAGTTAAAAGTTAAAAGTTAAAAGTTAAAAGTTAAAAGTTAAAAGTTAAAAGTTAAAAGTTAAAAGTTAAAAGTTAAAAGTTAAAAGTTAAAAGTTAAAAGTTAAAAGTTAAAAGTTAAAAGTTAAAAGTTAAAAGTTAAAAGTTAAAAGTTAAAAGTTAAAAGTTAAAAGTTAAAAGTTAAAAGTTAAAAGTTAAAAGTTAAAAGTTAAAAGTTAAAAGTTAAAAGTTAAAAGTTAAAAGTTAAAAGTTAAAAGTTAAAAGTTAAAAGTTAAAAGTTAAAAGTTAAAAGTTAAAAGTTAAAAGTTAAAAGTTAAAAGTTAAAAGTTAAAAGTTAAAAGTTAAAAGTTAAAAGTTAAAAGTTAAAAGTTAAAAGTTAAAAGTTAAAAGTTAAAAGTTAAAAGTTAAAAGTTAAAAGTTAAAAGTTAAAAGTTAAAAGTTAAAAGTTAAAAGTTAAAAGTTAAAAGTTAAAAGTTAAAAGTTAAAAGTTAAAAGTTAAAAGTTAAAAGTTAAAAGTTAAAAGTTAAAAGTTAAAAGTTAAAAGTTAAAAGTTAAAAGTTAAAAGTTAAAAGTTAAAAGTTAAAAGTTAAAAGTTAAAAGTTAAAAGTTAAAAGTTAAAAGTTAAAAGTTAAAAGTTAAAAGTTAAAAGTTAAAAGTTAAAAGTTAAAAGTTAAAAGTTAAAAGTTAAAAGTTAAAAGTTAAAAGTTAAAAGTTAAAAGTTAAAAGTTAAAAGTTAAAAGTTAAAAGTTAAAAGTTAAAAGTTAAAAGTTAAAAGTTAAAAGTTAAAAGTTAAAAGTTAAAAGTTAAAAGTTAAAAGTTAAAAGTTAAAAGTTAAAAGTTAAAAGTTAAAAGTTAAAAGTTAAAAGTTAAAAGTTAAAAGTTAAAAGTTAAAAGTTAAAAGTTAAAAGTTAAAAGTTAAAAGTTAAAAGTTAAAAGTTAAAAGTTAAAAGTTAAAAGTTAAAAGTTAAAAGTTAAAAGTTAAAAGTTAAAAGTTAAAAGTTAAAAGTTAAAAGTTAAAAGTTAAAAGTTAAAAGTTAAAAGTTAAAAGTTAAAAGTTAAAAGTTAAAAGTTAAAAGTTAAAAGTTAAAAGTTAAAAGTTAAAAGTTAAAAGTTAAAAGTTAAAAGTTAAAAGTTAAAAGTTAAAAGTTAAAAGTTAAAAGTTAAAAGTTAAAAGTTAAAAGTTAAAAGTTAAAAGTTAAAAGTTAAAAGTTAAAAGTTAAAAGTTAAAAGTTAAAAGTTAAAAGTTAAAAGTTAAAAGTTAAAAGTTAAAAGTTAAAAGTTAAAAGTTAAAAGTTAAAAGTTAAAAGTTAAAAGTTAAAAGTTAAAAGTTAAAAGTTAAAAGTTAAAAGTTAAAAGTTAAAAGTTAAAAGTTAAAAGTTAAAAGTTAAAAGTTAAAAGTTAAAAGTTAAAAGTTAAAAGTTAAAAGTTAAAAGTTAAAAGTTAAAAGTTAAAAGTTAAAAGTTAAAAGTTAAAAGTTAAAAGTTAAAAGTTAAAAGTTAAAAGTTAAAAGTTAAAAGTTAAAAGTTAAAAGTTAAAAGTTAAAAGTTAAAAGTTAAAAGTTAAAAGTTAAAAGTTAAAAGTTAAAAGTTAAAAGTTAAAAGTTAAAAGTTAAAAGTTAAAAGTTAAAAGTTAAAAGTTAAAAGTTAAAAGTTAAAAGTTAAAAGTTAAAAGTTAAAAGTTAAAAGTTAAAAGTTAAAAGTTAAAAGTTAAAAGTTAAAAGTTAAAAGTTAAAAGTTAAAAGTTAAAAGTTAAAAGTTAAAAGTTAAAAGTTAAAAGTTAAAAGTTAAAAGTTAAAAGTTAAAAGTTAAAAGTTAAAAGTTAAAAGTTAAAAGTTAAAAGTTAAAAGTTAAAAGTTAAAAGTTAAAAGTTAAAAGTTAAAAGTTAAAAGTTAAAAGTTAAAAGTTAAAAGTTAAAAGTTAAAAGTTAAAAGTTAAAAGTTAAAAGTTAAAAGTTAAAAGTTAAAAGTTAAAAGTTAAAAGTTAAAAGTTAAAAGTTAAAAGTTAAAAGTTAAAAGTTAAAAGTTAAAAGTTAAAAGTTAAAAGTTAAAAGTTAAAAGTTAAAAGTTAAAAGTTAAAAGTTAAAAGTTAAAAGTTAAAAGTTAAAAGTTAAAAGTTAAAAGTTAAAAGTTAAAAGTTAAAAGTTAAAAGTTAAAAGTTAAAAGTTAAAAGTTAAAAGTTAAAAGTTAAAAGTTAAAAGTTAAAAGTTAAAAGTTAAAAGTTAAAAGTTAAAAGTTAAAAGTTAAAAGTTAAAAGTTAAAAGTTAAAAGTTAAAAGTTAAAAGTTAAAAGTTAAAAGTTAAAAGTTAAAAGTTAAAAGTTAAAAGTTAAAAGTTAAAAGTTAAAAGTTAAAAGTTAAAAGTTAAAAGTTAAAAGTTAAAAGTTAAAAGTTAAAAGTTAAAAGTTAAAAGTTAAAAGTTAAAAGTTAAAAGTTAAAAGTTAAAAGTTAAAAGTTAAAAGTTAAAAGTTAAAAGTTAAAAGTTAAAAGTTAAAAGTTAAAAGTTAAAAGTTAAAAGTTAAAAGTTAAAAGTTAAAAGTTAAAAGTTAAAAGTTAAAAGTTAAAAGTTAAAAGTTAAAAGTTAAAAGTTAAAAGTTAAAAGTTAAAAGTTAAAAGTTAAAAGTTAAAAGTTAAAAGTTAAAAGTTAAAAGTTAAAAGTTAAAAGTTAAAAGTTAAAAGTTAAAAGTTAAAAGTTAAAAGTTAAAAGTTAAAAGTTAAAAGTTAAAAGTTAAAAGTTAAAAGTTAAAAGTTAAAAGTTAAAAGTTAAAAGTTAAAAGTTAAAAGTTAAAAGTTAAAAGTTAAAAGTTAAAAGTTAAAAGTTAAAAGTTAAAAGTTAAAAGTTAAAAGTTAAAAGTTAAAAGTTAAAAGTTAAAAGTTAAAAGTTAAAAGTTAAAAGTTAAAAGTTAAAAGTTAAAAGTTAAAAGTTAAAAGTTAAAAGTTAAAAGTTAAAAGTTAAAAGTTAAAAGTTAAAAGTTAAAAGTTAAAAGTTAAAAGTTAAAAGTTAAAAGTTAAAAGTTAAAAGTTAAAAGTTAAAAGTTAAAAGTTAAAAGTTAAAAGTTAAAAGTTAAAAGTTAAAAGTTAAAAGTTAAAAGTTAAAAGTTAAAAGTTAAAAGTTAAAAGTTAAAAGTTAAAAGTTAAAAGTTAAAAGTTAAAAGTTAAAAGTTAAAAGTTAAAAGTTAAAAGTTAAAAGTTAAAAGTTAAAAGTTAAAAGTTAAAAGTTAAAAGTTAAAAGTTAAAAGTTAAAAGTTAAAAGTTAAAAGTTAAAAGTTAAAAGTTAAAAGTTAAAAGTTAAAAGTTAAAAGTTAAAAGTTAAAAGTTAAAAGTTAAAAGTTAAAAGTTAAAAGTTAAAAGTTAAAAGTTAAAAGTTAAAAGTTAAAAGTTAAAAGTTAAAAGTTAAAAGTTAAAAGTTAAAAGTTAAAAGTTAAAAGTTAAAAGTTAAAAGTTAAAAGTTAAAAGTTAAAAGTTAAAAGTTAAAAGTTAAAAGTTAAAAGTTAAAAGTTAAAAGTTAAAAGTTAAAAGTTAAAAGTTAAAAGTTAAAAGTTAAAAGTTAAAAGTTAAAAGTTAAAAGTTAAAAGTTAAAAGTTAAAAGTTAAAAGTTAAAAGTTAAAAGTTAAAAGTTAAAAGTTAAAAGTTAAAAGTTAAAAGTTAAAAGTTAAAAGTTAAAAGTTAAAAGTTAAAAGTTAAAAGTTAAAAGTTAAAATGTTAAAAGTTAAAAGTTAAAAGTTAAAAGTTAAAAGTTAAAAGTTAAAAGTTAAAAGTTAAAAGTTAAAAGTTAAAAGTTAAAAGTTAAAAGTTAAAAGTTAAAAGTTAAAAGTTAAAAGTTAAAAGTTAAAAGTTAAAAGTTAAAAGTTAAAAGTTAAAAGTTAAAAGTTAAAAGTTAAAAGTTAAAAGTTAAAAGTTAAAAGTTAAAAGTTAAAAGTTAAAAGTTAAAAGTTAAAAGTTAAAAGTTAAAAGTTAAAAGTTAAAAGTTAAAAGTTAAAAGTTAAAAGTTAAAAGTTAAAAGTTAAAAGTTAAAAGTTAAAAGTTAAAAGTTAAAAGTTAAAAGTTAAAAGTTAAAAGTTAAAAGTTAAAAGTTAAAAGTTAAAAGTTAAAAGTTAAAAGTTAAAAGTTAAAAGTTAAAAGTTAAAAGTTAAAAGTTAAAAGTTAAAAGTTAAAAGTTAAAAGTTAAAAGTTAAAAGTTAAAAGTTAAAAGTTAAAAGTTAAAAGTTAAAAGTTAAAAGTTAAAAGTTAAAAGTTAAAAGTTAAAAGTTAAAAGTTAAAAGTTAAAAGTTAAAAGTTAAAAGTTAAAAGTTAAAAGTTAAAAGTTAAAAGTTAAAAGTTAAAAGTTAAAAGTTAAAAGTTAAAAGTTAAAAGTTAAAAGTTAAAAGTTAAAAGTTAAAAGTTAAAAGTTAAAAGTTAAAAGTTAAAAGTTAAAAGTTAAAAGTTAAAAGTTAAAAGTTAAAAGTTAAAAGTTAAAAGTTAAAAGTTAAAAGTTAAAAGTTAAAAGTTAAAAGTTAAAAGTTAAAAGTTAAAAGTTAAAAGTTAAAAGTTAAAAGTTAAAAGTTAAAAGTTAAAAGTTAAAAGTTAAAAGTTAAAAGTTAAAAGTTAAAAGTTAAAAGTTAAAAGTTAAAAGTTAAAAGTTAAAAGTTAAAAGTTAAAAGTTAAAAGTTAAAAGTTAAAAGTTAAAAGTTAAAAGTTAAAAGTTAAAAGTTAAAAGTTAAAAGTTAAAAGTTAAAAGTTAAAAGTTAAAAGTTAAAAGTTAAAAGTTAAAAGTTAAAAGTTAAAAGTTAAAAGTTAAAAGTTAAAAGTTAAAAGTTAAAAGTTAAAAGTTAAAAGTTAAAAGTTAAAAGTTAAAAGTTAAAAGTTAAAAGTTAAAAGTTAAAAGTTAAAAGTTAAAAGTTAAAAGTTAAAAGTTAAAAGTTAAAAGTTAAAAGTTAAAAGTTAAAAGTTAAAAGTTAAAAGTTAAAAGTTAAAAGTTAAAAGTTAAAAGTTAAAAGTTAAAAGTTAAAAGTTAAAAGTTAAAAGTTAAAAGTTAAAAGTTAAAAGTTAAAAGTTAAAAGTTAAAAGTTAAAAGTTAAAAGTTAAAAGTTAAAAGTTAAAAGTTAAAAGTTAAAAGTTAAAAGTTAAAAGTTAAAAGTTAAAAGTTAAAAGTTAAAAGTTAAAAGTTAAAAGTTAAAAGTTAAAAGTTAAAAGTTAAAAGTTAAAAGTTAAAAGTTAAAAGTTAAAAGTTAAAAGTTAAAAGTTAAAAGTTAAAAGTTAAAAGTTAAAAGTTAAAAGTTAAAAGTTAAAAGTTAAAAGTTAAAAGTTAAAAGTTAAAAGTTAAAAGTTAAAAGTTAAAAGTTAAAAGTTAAAAGTTAAAAGTTAAAAGTTAAAAGTTAAAAGTTAAAAGTTAAAAGTTAAAAGTTAAAAGTTAAAAGTTAAAAGTTAAAAGTTAAAAGTTAAAAGTTAAAAGTTAAAAGTTAAAAGTTAAAAGTTAAAAGTTAAAAGTTAAAAGTTAAAAGTTAAAAGTTAAAAGTTAAAAGTTAAAAGTTAAAAGTTAAAAGTTAAAAGTTAAAAGTTAAAAGTTAAAAGTTAAAAGTTAAAAGTTAAAAGTTAAAAGTTAAAAGTTAAAAGTTAAAAGTTAAAAGTTAAAAGTTAAAAGTTAAAAGTTAAAAGTTAAAAGTTAAAAGTTAAAAGTTAAAAGTTAAAAGTTAAAAGTTAAAAGTTAAAAGTTAAAAGTTAAAAGTTAAAAGTTAAAAGTTAAAAGTTAAAAGTTAAAAGTTAAAAGTTAAAAGTTAAAAGTTAAAAGTTAAAAGTTAAAAGTTAAAAGTTAAAAGTTAAAAGTTAAAAGTTAAAAGTTAAAAGTTAAAAGTTAAAAGTTAAAAGTTAAAAGTTAAAAGTTAAAAGTTAAAAGTTAAAAGTTAAAAGTTAAAAGTTAAAAGTTAAAAGTTAAAAGTTAAAAGTTAAAAGTTAAAAGTTAAAAGTTAAAAGTTAAAAGTTAAAAGTTAAAAGTTAAAAGTTAAAAGTTAAAAGTTAAAAGTTAAAAGTTAAAAGTTAAAAGTTAAAAGTTAAAAGTTAAAAGTTAAAAGTTAAAAGTTAAAAGTTAAAAGTTAAAAGTTAAAAGTTAAAAGTTAAAAGTTAAAAGTTAAAAGTTAAAAGTTAAAAGTTAAAAGTTAAAAGTTAAAAGTTAAAAGTTAAAAGTTAAAAGTTAAAAGTTAAAAGTTAAAAGTTAAAAGTTAAAAGTTAAAAGTTAAAAGTTAAAAGTTAAAAGTTAAAAGTTAAAAGTTAAAAGTTAAAAGTTAAAAGTTAAAAGTTAAAAGTTAAAAGTTAAAAGTTAAAAGTTAAAAGTTAAAAGTTAAAAGTTAAAAGTTAAAAGTTAAAAGTTAAAAGTTAAAAGTTAAAAGTTAAAAGTTAAAAGTTAAAAGTTAAAAGTTAAAAGTTAAAAGTTAAAAGTTAAAAGTTAAAAGTTAAAAGTTAAAAGTTAAAAGTTAAAAGTTAAAAGTTAAAAGTTAAAAGTTAAAAGTTAAAAGTTAAAAGTTAAAAGTTAAAAGTTAAAAGTTAAAAGTTAAAAGTTAAAAGTTAAAAGTTAAAAGTTAAAAGTTAAAAGTTAAAAGTTAAAAGTTAAAAGTTAAAAGTTAAAAGTTAAAAGTTAAAAGTTAAAAGTTAAAAGTTAAAAGTTAAAAGTTAAAAGTTAAAAGTTAAAAGTTAAAAGTTAAAAGTTAAAAGTTAAAAGTTAAAAGTTAAAAGTTAAAAGTTAAAAGTTAAAAGTTAAAAGTTAAAAGTTAAAAGTTAAAAGTTAAAAGTTAAAAGTTAAAAGTTAAAAGTTAAAAGTTAAAAGTTAAAAGTTAAAAGTTAAAAGTTAAAAGTTAAAAGTTAAAAGTTAAAAGTTAAAAGTTAAAAGTTAAAAGTTAAAAGTTAAAAGTTAAAAGTTAAAAGTTAAAAGTTAAAAGTTAAAAGTTAAAAGTTAAAAGTTAAAAGTTAAAAGTTAAAAGTTAAAAGTTAAAAGTTAAAAGTTAAAAGTTAAAAGTTAAAAGTTAAAAGTTAAAAGTTAAAAGTTAAAAGTTAAAAGTTAAAAGTTAAAAGTTAAAAGTTAAAAGTTAAAAGTTAAAAGTTAAAAGTTAAAAGTTAAAAGTTAAAAGTTAAAAGTTAAAAGTTAAAAGTTAAAAGTTAAAAGTTAAAAGTTAAAAGTTAAAAGTTAAAAGTTAAAAGTTAAAAGTTAAAAGTTAAAAGTTAAAAGTTAAAAGTTAAAAGTTAAAAGTTAAAAGTTAAAAGTTAAAAGTTAAAAGTTAAAAGTTAAAAGTTAAAAGTTAAAAGTTAAAAGTTAAAAGTTAAAAGTTAAAAGTTAAAAGTTAAAAGTTAAAAGTTAAAAGTTAAAAGTTAAAAGTTAAAAGTTAAAAGTTAAAAGTTAAAAGTTAAAAGTTAAAAGTTAAAAGTTAAAAGTTAAAAGTTAAAAGTTAAAAGTTAAAAGTTAAAAGTTAAAAGTTAAAAGTTAAAAGTTAAAAGTTAAAAGTTAAAAGTTAAAAGTTAAAAGTTAAAAGTTAAAAGTTAAAAGTTAAAAGTTAAAAGTTAAAAGTTAAAAGTTAAAAGTTAAAAGTTAAAAGTTAAAAGTTAAAAGTTAAAAGTTAAAAGTTAAAAGTTAAAAGTTAAAAGTTAAAAGTTAAAAGTTAAAAGTTAAAAGTTAAAAGTTAAAAGTTAAAAGTTAAAAGTTAAAAGTTAAAAGTTAAAAGTTAAAAGTTAAAAGTTAAAAGTTAAAAGTTAAAAGTTAAAAGTTAAAAGTTAAAAGTTAAAAGTTAAAAGTTAAAAGTTAAAAGTTAAAAGTTAAAAGTTAAAAGTTAAAAGTTAAAAGTTAAAAGTTAAAAGTTAAAAGTTAAAAGTTAAAAGTTAAAAGTTAAAAGTTAAAAGTTAAAAGTTAAAAGTTAAAAGTTAAAAGTTAAAAGTTAAAAGTTAAAAGTTAAAAGTTAAAAGTTAAAAGTTAAAAGTTAAAAGTTAAAAGTTAAAAGTTAAAAGTTAAAAGTTAAAAGTTAAAAGTTAAAAGTTAAAAGTTAAAAGTTAAAAGTTAAAAGTTAAAAGTTAAAAGTTAAAAGTTAAAAGTTAAAAGTTAAAAGTTAAAAGTTAAAAGTTAAAAGTTAAAAGTTAAAAGTTAAAAGTTAAAAGTTAAAAGTTAAAAGTTAAAAGTTAAAAGTTAAAAGTTAAAAGTTAAAAGTTAAAAGTTAAAAGTTAAAAGTTAAAAGTTAAAAGTTAAAAGTTAAAAGTTAAAAGTTAAAAGTTAAAAGTTAAAAGTTAAAAGTTAAAAGTTAAAAGTTAAAAGTTAAAAGTTAAAAGTTAAAAGTTAAAAGTTAAAAGTTAAAAGTTAAAAGTTAAAAGTTAAAAGTTAAAAGTTAAAAGTTAAAAGTTAAAAGTTAAAAGTTAAAAGTTAAAAGTTAAAAGTTAAAAGTTAAAAGTTAAAAGTTAAAAGTTAAAAGTTAAAAGTTAAAAGTTAAAAGTTAAAAGTTAAAAGTTAAAAGTTAAAAGTTAAAAGTTAAAAGTTAAAAGTTAAAAGTTAAAAGTTAAAAGTTAAAAGTTAAAAGTTAAAAGTTAAAAGTTAAAAGTTAAAAGTTAAAAGTTAAAAGTTAAAAGTTAAAAGTTAAAAGTTAAAAGTTAAAAGTTAAAAGTTAAAAGTTAAAAGTTAAAAGTTAAAAGTTAAAAGTTAAAAGTTAAAAGTTAAAAGTTAAAAGTTAAAAGTTAAAAGTTAAAAGTTAAAAGTTAAAAGTTAAAAGTTAAAAGTTAAAAGTTAAAAGTTAAAAGTTAAAAGTTAAAAGTTAAAAGTTAAAAGTTAAAAGTTAAAAGTTAAAAGTTAAAAGTTAAAAGTTAAAAGTTAAAAGTTAAAAGTTAAAAGTTAAAAGTTAAAAGTTAAAAGTTAAAAGTTAAAAGTTAAAAGTTAAAAGTTAAAAGTTAAAAGTTAAAAGTTAAAAGTTAAAAGTTAAAAGTTAAAAGTTAAAAGTTAAAAGTTAAAAGTTAAAAGTTAAAAGTTAAAAGTTAAAAGTTAAAAGTTAAAAGTTAAAAGTTAAAAGTTAAAAGTTAAAAGTTAAAAGTTAAAAGTTAAAAGTTAAAAGTTAAAAGTTAAAAGTTAAAAGTTAAAAGTTAAAAGTTAAAAGTTAAAAGTTAAAAGTTAAAAGTTAAAAGTTAAAAGTTAAAAGTTAAAAGTTAAAAGTTAAAAGTTAAAAGTTAAAAGTTAAAAGTTAAAAGTTAAAAGTTAAAAGTTAAAAGTTAAAAGTTAAAAGTTAAAAGTTAAAAGTTAAAAGTTAAAAGTTAAAAGTTAAAAGTTAAAAGTTAAAAGTTAAAAGTTAAAAGTTAAAAGTTAAAAGTTAAAAGTTAAAAGTTAAAAGTTAAAAGTTAAAAGTTAAAAGTTAAAAGTTAAAAGTTAAAAGTTAAAAGTTAAAAGTTAAAAGTTAAAAGTTAAAAGTTAAAAGTTAAAAGTTAAAAGTTAAAAGTTAAAAGTTAAAAGTTAAAAGTTAAAAGTTAAAAGTTAAAAGTTAAAAGTTAAAAGTTAAAAGTTAAAAGTTAAAAGTTAAAAGTTAAAAGTTAAAAGTTAAAAGTTAAAAGTTAAAAGTTAAAAGTTAAAAGTTAAAAGTTAAAAGTTAAAAGTTAAAAGTTAAAAGTTAAAAGTTAAAAGTTAAAAGTTAAAAGTTAAAAGTTAAAAGTTAAAAGTTAAAAGTTAAAAGTTAAAAGTTAAAAGTTAAAAGTTAAAAGTTAAAAGTTAAAAGTTAAAAGTTAAAAGTTAAAAGTTAAAAGTTAAAAGTTAAAAGTTAAAAGTTAAAAGTTAAAAGTTAAAAGTTAAAAGTTAAAAGTTAAAAGTTAAAAGTTAAAAGTTAAAAGTTAAAAGTTAAAAGTTAAAAGTTAAAAGTTAAAAGTTAAAAGTTAAAAGTTAAAAGTTAAAAGTTAAAAGTTAAAAGTTAAAAGTTAAAAGTTAAAAGTTAAAAGTTAAAAGTTAAAAGTTAAAAGTTAAAAGTTAAAAGTTAAAAGTTAAAAGTTAAAAGTTAAAAGTTAAAAGTTAAAAGTTAAAAGTTAAAAGTTAAAAGTTAAAAGTTAAAAGTTAAAAGTTAAAAGTTAAAAGTTAAAAGTTAAAAGTTAAAAGTTAAAAGTTAAAAGTTAAAAGTTAAAAGTTAAAAGTTAAAAGTTAAAAGTTAAAAGTTAAAAGTTAAAAGTTAAAAGTTAAAAGTTAAAAGTTAAAAGTTAAAAGTTAAAAGTTAAAAGTTAAAAGTTAAAAGTTAAAAGTTAAAAGTTAAAAGTTAAAAGTTAAAAGTTAAAAGTTAAAAGTTAAAAGTTAAAAGTTAAAAGTTAAAAGTTAAAAGTTAAAAGTTAAAAGTTAAAAGTTAAAAGTTAAAAGTTAAAAGTTAAAAGTTAAAAGTTAAAAGTTAAAAGTTAAAAGTTAAAAGTTAAAAGTTAAAAGTTAAAAGTTAAAAGTTAAAAGTTAAAAGTTAAAAGTTAAAAGTTAAAAGTTAAAAGTTAAAAGTTAAAAGTTAAAAGTTAAAAGTTAAAAGTTAAAAGTTAAAAGTTAAAAGTTAAAAGTTAAAAGTTAAAAGTTAAAAGTTAAAAGTTAAAAGTTAAAAGTTAAAAGTTAAAAGTTAAAAGTTAAAAGTTAAAAGTTAAAAGTTAAAAGTTAAAAGTTAAAAGTTAAAAGTTAAAAGTTAAAAGTTAAAAGTTAAAAGTTAAAAGTTAAAAGTTAAAAGTTAAAAGTTAAAAGTTAAAAGTTAAAAGTTAAAAGTTAAAAGTTAAAAGTTAAAAGTTAAAAGTTAAAAGTTAAAAGTTAAAAGTTAAAAGTTAAAAGTTAAAAGTTAAAAGTTAAAAGTTAAAAGTTAAAAGTTAAAAGTTAAAAGTTAAAAGTTAAAAGTTAAAAGTTAAAAGTTAAAAGTTAAAAGTTAAAAGTTAAAAGTTAAAAGTTAAAAGTTAAAAGTTAAAAGTTAAAAGTTAAAAGTTAAAAGTTAAAAGTTAAAAGTTAAAAGTTAAAAGTTAAAAGTTAAAAGTTAAAAGTTAAAAGTTAAAAGTTAAAAGTTAAAAGTTAAAAGTTAAAAGTTAAAAGTTAAAAGTTAAAAGTTAAAAGTTAAAAGTTAAAAGTTAAAAGTTAAAAGTTAAAAGTTAAAAGTTAAAAGTTAAAAGTTAAAAGTTAAAAGTTAAAAGTTAAAAGTTAAAAGTTAAAAGTTAAAAGTTAAAAGTTAAAAGTTAAAAGTTAAAAGTTAAAAGTTAAAAGTTAAAAGTTAAAAGTTAAAAGTTAAAAGTTAAAAGTTAAAAGTTAAAAGTTAAAAGTTAAAAGTTAAAAGTTAAAAGTTAAAAGTTAAAAGTTAAAAGTTAAAAGTTAAAAGTTAAAAGTTAAAAGTTAAAAGTTAAAAGTTAAAAGTTAAAAGTTAAAAGTTAAAAGTTAAAAGTTAAAAGTTAAAAGTTAAAAGTTAAAAGTTAAAAGTTAAAAGTTAAAAGTTAAAAGTTAAAAGTTAAAAGTTAAAAGTTAAAAGTTAAAAGTTAAAAGTTAAAAGTTAAAAGTTAAAAGTTAAAAGTTAAAAGTTAAAAGTTAAAAGTTAAAAGTTAAAAGTTAAAAGTTAAAAGTTAAAAGTTAAAAGTTAAAAGTTAAAAGTTAAAAGTTAAAAGTTAAAAGTTAAAAGTTAAAAGTTAAAAGTTAAAAGTTAAAAGTTAAAAGTTAAAAGTTAAAAGTTAAAAGTTAAAAGTTAAAAGTTAAAAGTTAAAAGTTAAAAGTTAAAAGTTAAAAGTTAAAAGTTAAAAGTTAAAAGTTAAAAGTTAAAAGTTAAAAGTTAAAAGTTAAAAGTTAAAAGTTAAAAGTTAAAAGTTAAAAGTTAAAAGTTAAAAGTTAAAAGTTAAAAGTTAAAAGTTAAAAGTTAAAAGTTAAAAGTTAAAAGTTAAAAGTTAAAAGTTAAAAGTTAAAAGTTAAAAGTTAAAAGTTAAAAGTTAAAAGTTAAAAGTTAAAAGTTAAAAGTTAAAAGTTAAAAGTTAAAAGTTAAAAGTTAAAAGTTAAAAGTTAAAAGTTAAAAGTTAAAAGTTAAAAGTTAAAAGTTAAAAGTTAAAAGTTAAAAGTTAAAAGTTAAAAGTTAAAAGTTAAAAGTTAAAAGTTAAAAGTTAAAAGTTAAAAGTTAAAAGTTAAAAGTTAAAAGTTAAAAGTTAAAAGTTAAAAGTTAAAAGTTAAAAGTTAAAAGTTAAAAGTTAAAAGTTAAAAGTTAAAAGTTAAAAGTTAAAAGTTAAAAGTTAAAAGTTAAAAGTTAAAAGTTAAAAGTTAAAAGTTAAAAGTTAAAAGTTAAAAGTTAAAAGTTAAAAGTTAAAAGTTAAAAGTTAAAAGTTAAAAGTTAAAAGTTAAAAGTTAAAAGTTAAAAGTTAAAAGTTAAAAGTTAAAAGTTAAAAGTTAAAAGTTAAAAGTTAAAAGTTAAAAGTTAAAAGTTAAAAGTTAAAAGTTAAAAGTTAAAAGTTAAAAGTTAAAAGTTAAAAGTTAAAAGTTAAAAGTTAAAAGTTAAAAGTTAAAAGTTAAAAGTTAAAAGTTAAAAGTTAAAAGTTAAAAGTTAAAAGTTAAAAGTTAAAAGTTAAAAGTTAAAAGTTAAAAGTTAAAAGTTAAAAGTTAAAAGTTAAAAGTTAAAAGTTAAAAGTTAAAAGTTAAAAGTTAAAAGTTAAAAGTTAAAAGTTAAAAGTTAAAAGTTAAAAGTTAAAAGTTAAAAGTTAAAAGTTAAAAGTTAAAAGTTAAAAGTTAAAAGTTAAAAGTTAAAAGTTAAAAGTTAAAAGTTAAAAGTTAAAAGTTAAAAGTTAAAAGTTAAAAGTTAAAAGTTAAAAGTTAAAAGTTAAAAGTTAAAAGTTAAAAGTTAAAAGTTAAAAGTTAAAAGTTAAAAGTTAAAAGTTAAAAGTTAAAAGTTAAAAGTTAAAAGTTAAAAGTTAAAAGTTAAAAGTTAAAAGTTAAAAGTTAAAAGTTAAAAGTTAAAAGTTAAAAGTTAAAAGTTAAAAGTTAAAAGTTAAAAGTTAAAAGTTAAAAGTTAAAAGTTAAAAGTTAAAAGTTAAAAGTTAAAAGTTAAAAGTTAAAAGTTAAAAGTTAAAAGTTAAAAGTTAAAAGTTAAAAGTTAAAAGTTAAAAGTTAAAAGTTAAAAGTTAAAAGTTAAAAGTTAAAAGTTAAAAGTTAAAAGTTAAAAGTTAAAAGTTAAAAGTTAAAAGTTAAAAGTTAAAAGTTAAAAGTTAAAAGTTAAAAGTTAAAAGTTAAAAGTTAAAAGTTAAAAGTTAAAAGTTAAAAGTTAAAAGTTAAAAGTTAAAAGTTAAAAGTTAAAAGTTAAAAGTTAAAAGTTAAAAGTTAAAAGTTAAAAGTTAAAAGTTAAAAGTTAAAAGTTAAAAGTTAAAAGTTAAAAGTTAAAAGTTAAAAGTTAAAAGTTAAAAGTTAAAAGTTAAAAGTTAAAAGTTAAAAGTTAAAAGTTAAAAGTTAAAAGTTAAAAGTTAAAAGTTAAAAGTTAAAAGTTAAAAGTTAAAAGTTAAAAGTTAAAAGTTAAAAGTTAAAAGTTAAAAGTTAAAAGTTAAAAGTTAAAAGTTAAAAGTTAAAAGTTAAAAGTTAAAAGTTAAAAGTTAAAAGTTAAAAGTTAAAAGTTAAAAGTTAAAAGTTAAAAGTTAAAAGTTAAAAGTTAAAAGTTAAAAGTTAAAAGTTAAAAGTTAAAAGTTAAAAGTTAAAAGTTAAAAGTTAAAAGTTAAAAGTTAAAAGTTAAAAGTTAAAAGTTAAAAGTTAAAAGTTAAAAGTTAAAAGTTAAAAGTTAAAAGTTAAAAGTTAAAAGTTAAAAGTTAAAAGTTAAAAGTTAAAAGTTAAAAGTTAAAAGTTAAAAGTTAAAAGTTAAAAGTTAAAAGTTAAAAGTTAAAAGTTAAAAGTTAAAAGTTAAAAGTTAAAAGTTAAAAGTTAAAAGTTAAAAGTTAAAAGTTAAAAGTTAAAAGTTAAAAGTTAAAAGTTAAAAGTTAAAAGTTAAAAGTTAAAAGTTAAAAGTTAAAAGTTAAAAGTTAAAAGTTAAAAGTTAAAAGTTAAAAGTTAAAAGTTAAAAGTTAAAAGTTAAAAGTTAAAAGTTAAAAGTTAAAAGTTAAAAGTTAAAAGTTAAAAGTTAAAAGTTAAAAGTTAAAAGTTAAAAGTTAAAAGTTAAAAGTTAAAAGTTAAAAGTTAAAAGTTAAAAGTTAAAAGTTAAAAGTTAAAAGTTAAAAGTTAAAAGTTAAAAGTTAAAAGTTAAAAGTTAAAAGTTAAAAGTTAAAAGTTAAAAGTTAAAAGTTAAAAGTTAAAAGTTAAAAGTTAAAAGTTAAAAGTTAAAAGTTAAAAGTTAAAAGTTAAAAGTTAAAAGTTAAAAGTTAAAAGTTAAAAGTTAAAAGTTAAAAGTTAAAAGTTAAAAGTTAAAAGTTAAAAGTTAAAAGTTAAAAGTTAAAAGTTAAAAGTTAAAAGTTAAAAGTTAAAAGTTAAAAGTTAAAAGTTAAAAGTTAAAAGTTAAAAGTTAAAAGTTAAAAGTTAAAAGTTAAAAGTTAAAAGTTAAAAGTTAAAAGTTAAAAGTTAAAAGTTAAAAGTTAAAAGTTAAAAGTTAAAAGTTAAAAGTTAAAAGTTAAAAGTTAAAAGTTAAAAGTTAAAAGTTAAAAGTTAAAAGTTAAAAGTTAAAAGTTAAAAGTTAAAAGTTAAAAGTTAAAAGTTAAAAGTTAAAAGTTAAAAGTTAAAAGTTAAAAGTTAAAAGTTAAAAGTTAAAAGTTAAAAGTTAAAAGTTAAAAGTTAAAAGTTAAAAGTTAAAAGTTAAAAGTTAAAAGTTAAAAGTTAAAAGTTAAAAGTTAAAAGTTAAAAGTTAAAAGTTAAAAGTTAAAAGTTAAAAGTTAAAAGTTAAAAGTTAAAAGTTAAAAGTTAAAAGTTAAAAGTTAAAAGTTAAAAGTTAAAAGTTAAAAGTTAAAAGTTAAAAGTTAAAAGTTAAAAGTTAAAAGTTAAAAGTTAAAAGTTAAAAGTTAAAAGTTAAAAGTTAAAAGTTAAAAGTTAAAAGTTAAAAGTTAAAAGTTAAAAGTTAAAAGTTAAAAGTTAAAAGTTAAAAGTTAAAAGTTAAAAGTTAAAAGTTAAAAGTTAAAAGTTAAAAGTTAAAAGTTAAAAGTTAAAAGTTAAAAGTTAAAAGTTAAAAGTTAAAAGTTAAAAGTTAAAAGTTAAAAGTTAAAAGTTAAAAGTTAAAAGTTAAAAGTTAAAAGTTAAAAGTTAAAAGTTAAAAGTTAAAAGTTAAAAGTTAAAAGTTAAAAGTTAAAAGTTAAAAGTTAAAAGTTAAAAGTTAAAAGTTAAAAGTTAAAAGTTAAAAGTTAAAAGTTAAAAGTTAAAAGTTAAAAGTTAAAAGTTAAAAGTTAAAAGTTAAAAGTTAAAAGTTAAAAGTTAAAAGTTAAAAGTTAAAAGTTAAAAGTTAAAAGTTAAAAGTTAAAAGTTAAAAGTTAAAAGTTAAAAGTTAAAAGTTAAAAGTTAAAAGTTAAAAGTTAAAAGTTAAAAGTTAAAAGTTAAAAGTTAAAAGTTAAAAGTTAAAAGTTAAAAGTTAAAAGTTAAAAGTTAAAAGTTAAAAGTTAAAAGTTAAAAGTTAAAAGTTAAAAGTTAAAAGTTAAAAGTTAAAAGTTAAAAGTTAAAAGTTAAAAGTTAAAAGTTAAAAGTTAAAAGTTAAAAGTTAAAAGTTAAAAGTTAAAAGTTAAAAGTTAAAAGTTAAAAGTTAAAAGTTAAAAGTTAAAAGTTAAAAGTTAAAAGTTAAAAGTTAAAAGTTAAAAGTTAAAAGTTAAAAGTTAAAAGTTAAAAGTTAAAAGTTAAAAGTTAAAAGTTAAAAGTTAAAAGTTAAAAGTTAAAAGTTAAAAGTTAAAAGTTAAAAGTTAAAAGTTAAAAGTTAAAAGTTAAAAGTTAAAAGTTAAAAGTTAAAAGTTAAAAGTTAAAAGTTAAAAGTTAAAAGTTAAAAGTTAAAAGTTAAAAGTTAAAAGTTAAAAGTTAAAAGTTAAAAGTTAAAAGTTAAAAGTTAAAAGTTAAAAGTTAAAAGTTAAAAGTTAAAAGTTAAAAGTTAAAAGTTAAAAGTTAAAAGTTAAAAGTTAAAAGTTAAAAGTTAAAAGTTAAAAGTTAAAAGTTAAAAGTTAAAAGTTAAAAGTTAAAAGTTAAAAGTTAAAAGTTAAAAGTTAAAAGTTAAAAGTTAAAAGTTAAAAGTTAAAAGTTAAAAGTTAAAAGTTAAAAGTTAAAAGTTAAAAGTTAAAAGTTAAAAGTTAAAAGTTAAAAGTTAAAAGTTAAAAGTTAAAAGTTAAAAGTTAAAAGTTAAAAGTTAAAAGTTAAAAGTTAAAATTAAAAGTTAAAAGTTAAAAGTTAAAAGTTAAAAGTTAAAAGTTAAAAGTTAAAAGTTAAAAGTTAAAAGTTAAAAGTTAAAAGTTAAAAGTTAAAAGTTAAAAGTTAAAAGTTAAAAGTTAAAAGTTAAAAGTTAAAAGTTAAAAGTTAAAAGTTAAAAGTTAAAAGTTAAAAGTTAAAAGTTAAAAGTTAAAAGTTAAAAGTTAAAAGTTAAAAGTTAAAAGTTAAAAGTTAAAAGTTAAAAGTTAAAAGTTAAAAGTTAAAAGTTAAAAGTTAAAAGTTAAAAGTTAAAAGTTAAAAGTTAAAAGTTAAAAGTTAAAAGTTAAAAGTTAAAAGTTAAAAGTTAAAAGTTAAAAGTTAAAAGTTAAAAGTTAAAAGTTAAAAGTTAAAAGTTAAAAGTTAAAAGTTAAAAGTTAAAAGTTAAAAGTTAAAAGTTAAAAGTTAAAAGTTAAAAGTTAAAAGTTAAAAGTTAAAAGTTAAAAGTTAAAAGTTAAAAGTTAAAAGTTAAAAGTTAAAAGTTAAAAGTTAAAAGTTAAAAGTTAAAAGTTAAAAGTTAAAAGTTAAAAGTTAAAAGTTAAAAGTTAAAAGTTAAAAGTTAAAAGTTAAAAGTTAAAAGTTAAAAGTTAAAAGTTAAAAGTTAAAAGTTAAAAGTTAAAAGTTAAAAGTTAAAAGTTAAAAGTTAAAAGTTAAAAGTTAAAAGTTAAAAGTTAAAAGTTAAAAGTTAAAAGTTAAAAGTTAAAAGTTAAAAGTTAAAAGTTAAAAGTTAAAAGTTAAAAGTTAAAAGTTAAAAGTTAAAAGTTAAAAGTTAAAAGTTAAAAGTTAAAAGTTAAAAGTTAAAAGTTAAAAGTTAAAAGTTAAAAGTTAAAAGTTAAAAGTTAAAAGTTAAAAGTTAAAAGTTAAAAGTTAAAAGTTAAAAGTTAAAAGTTAAAAGTTAAAAGTTAAAAGTTAAAAGTTAAAAGTTAAAAGTTAAAAGTTAAAAGTTAAAAGTTAAAAGTTAAAAGTTAAAAGTTAAAAGTTAAAAGTTAAAAGTTAAAAGTTAAAAGTTAAAAGTTAAAAGTTAAAAGTTAAAAGTTAAAAGTTAAAAGTTAAAAGTTAAAAGTTAAAAGTTAAAAGTTAAAAGTTAAAAGTTAAAAGTTAAAAGTTAAAAGTTAAAAGTTAAAAGTTAAAAGTTAAAAGTTAAAAGTTAAAAGTTAAAAGTTAAAAGTTAAAAGTTAAAAGTTAAAAGTTAAAAGTTAAAAGTTAAAAGTTAAAAGTTAAAAGTTAAAAGTTAAAAGTTAAAAGTTAAAAGTTAAAAGTTAAAAGTTAAAAGTTAAAAGTTAAAAGTTAAAAGTTAAAAGTTAAAAGTTAAAAGTTAAAAGTTAAAAGTTAAAAGTTAAAAGTTAAAAGTTAAAAGTTAAAAGTTAAAAGTTAAAAGTTAAAAGTTAAAAGTTAAAAGTTAAAAGTTAAAAGTTAAAAGTTAAAAGTTAAAAGTTAAAAGTTAAAAGTTAAAAGTTAAAAGTTAAAAGTTAAAAGTTAAAAGTTAAAAGTTAAAAGTTAAAAGTTAAAAGTTAAAAGTTAAAAGTTAAAAGTTAAAAGTTAAAAGTTAAAAGTTAAAAGTTAAAAGTTAAAAGTTAAAAGTTAAAAGTTAAAAGTTAAAAGTTAAAAGTTAAAAGTTAAAAGTTAAAAGTTAAAAGTTAAAAGTTAAAAGTTAAAAGTTAAAAGTTAAAAGTTAAAAGTTAAAAGTTAAAAGTTAAAAGTTAAAAGTTAAAAGTTAAAAGTTAAAAGTTAAAAGTTAAAAGTTAAAAGTTAAAAGTTAAAAGTTAAAAGTTAAAAGTTAAAAGTTAAAAGTTAAAAGTTAAAAGTTAAAAGTTAAAAGTTAAAAGTTAAAAGTTAAAAGTTAAAAGTTAAAAGTTAAAAGTTAAAAGTTAAAAGTTAAAAGTTAAAAGTTAAAAGTTAAAAGTTAAAAGTTAAAAGTTAAAAGTTAAAAGTTAAAAGTTAAAAGTTAAAAGTTAAAAGTTAAAAGTTAAAAGTTAAAAGTTAAAAGTTAAAAGTTAAAAGTTAAAAGTTAAAAGTTAAAAGTTAAAAGTTAAAAGTTAAAAGTTAAAAGTTAAAAGTTAAAAGTTAAAAGTTAAAAGTTAAAAGTTAAAAGTTAAAAGTTAAAAGTTAAAAGTTAAAAGTTAAAAGTTAAAAGTTAAAAGTTAAAAGTTAAAAGTTAAAAGTTAAAAGTTAAAAGTTAAAAGTTAAAAGTTAAAAGTTAAAAGTTAAAAGTTAAAAGTTAAAAGTTAAAAGTTAAAAGTTAAAAGTTAAAAGTTAAAAGTTAAAAGTTAAAAGTTAAAAGTTAAAAGTTAAAAGTTAAAAGTTAAAAGTTAAAAGTTAAAAGTTAAAAGTTAAAAGTTAAAAGTTAAAAGTTAAAAGTTAAAAGTTAAAAGTTAAAAGTTAAAAGTTAAAAGTTAAAAGTTAAAAGTTAAAAGTTAAAAGTTAAAAGTTAAAAGTTAAAAGTTAAAAGTTAAAAGTTAAAAGTTAAAAGTTAAAAGTTAAAAGTTAAAAGTTAAAAGTTAAAAGTTAAAAGTTAAAAGTTAAAAGTTAAAAGTTAAAAGTTAAAAGTTAAAAGTTAAAAGTTAAAAGTTAAAAGTTAAAAGTTAAAAGTTAAAAGTTAAAAGTTAAAAGTTAAAAGTTAAAAGTTAAAAGTTAAAAGTTAAAAGTTAAAAGTTAAAAGTTAAAAGTTAAAAGTTAAAAGTTAAAAGTTAAAAGTTAAAAGTTAAAAGTTAAAAGTTAAAAGTTAAAAGTTAAAAGTTAAAAGTTAAAAGTTAAAAGTTAAAAGTTAAAAGTTAAAAGTTAAAAGTTAAAAGTTAAAAGTTAAAAGTTAAAAGTTAAAAGTTAAAAGTTAAAAGTTAAAAGTTAAAAGTTAAAAGTTAAAAGTTAAAAGTTAAAAGTTAAAAGTTAAAAGTTAAAAGTTAAAAGTTAAAAGTTAAAAGTTAAAAGTTAAAAGTTAAAAGTTAAAAGTTAAAAGTTAAAAGTTAAAAGTTAAAAGTTAAAAGTTAAAAGTTAAAAGTTAAAAGTTAAAAGTTAAAAGTTAAAAGTTAAAAGTTAAAAGTTAAAAGTTAAAAGTTAAAAGTTAAAAGTTAAAAGTTAAAAGTTAAAAGTTAAAAGTTAAAAGTTAAAAGTTAAAAGTTAAAAGTTAAAAGTTAAAAGTTAAAAGTTAAAAGTTAAAAGTTAAAAGTTAAAAGTTAAAAGTTAAAAGTTAAAAGTTAAAAGTTAAAAGTTAAAAGTTAAAAGTTAAAAGTTAAAAGTTAAAAGTTAAAAGTTAAAAGTTAAAAGTTAAAAGTTAAAAGTTAAAAGTTAAAAGTTAAAAGTTAAAAGTTAAAAGTTAAAAGTTAAAAGTTAAAAGTTAAAAGTTAAAAGTTAAAAGTTAAAAGTTAAAAGTTAAAAGTTAAAAGTTAAAAGTTAAAAGTTAAAAGTTAAAAGTTAAAAGTTAAAAGTTAAAAGTTAAAAGTTAAAAGTTAAAAGTTAAAAGTTAAAAGTTAAAAGTTAAAAGTTAAAAGTTAAAAGTTAAAAGTTAAAAGTTAAAAGTTAAAAGTTAAAAGTTAAAAGTTAAAAGTTAAAAGTTAAAAGTTAAAAGTTAAAAGTTAAAAGTTAAAAGTTAAAAGTTAAAAGTTAAAAGTTAAAAGTTAAAAGTTAAAAGTTAAAAGTTAAAAGTTAAAAGTTAAAAGTTAAAAGTTAAAAGTTAAAAGTTAAAAGTTAAAAGTTAAAAGTTAAAAGTTAAAAGTTAAAAGTTAAAAGTTAAAAGTTAAAAGTTAAAAGTTAAAAGTTAAAAGTTAAAAGTTAAAAGTTAAAAGTTAAAAGTTAAAAGTTAAAAGTTAAAAGTTAAAAGTTAAAAGTTAAAAGTTAAAAGTTAAAAGTTAAAAGTTAAAAGTTAAAAGTTAAAAGTTAAAAGTTAAAAGTTAAAAGTTAAAAGTTAAAAGTTAAAAGTTAAAAGTTAAAAGTTAAAAGTTAAAAGTTAAAAGTTAAAAGTTAAAAGTTAAAAGTTAAAAGTTAAAAGTTAAAAGTTAAAAGTTAAAAGTTAAAAGTTAAAAGTTAAAAGTTAAAAGTTAAAAGTTAAAAGTTAAAAGTTAAAAGTTAAAAGTTAAAAGTTAAAAGTTAAAAGTTAAAAGTTAAAAGTTAAAAGTTAAAAGTTAAAAGTTAAAAGTTAAAAGTTAAAAGTTAAAAGTTAAAAGTTAAAAGTTAAAAGTTAAAAGTTAAAAGTTAAAAGTTAAAAGTTAAAAGTTAAAAGTTAAAAGTTAAAAGTTAAAAGTTAAAAGTTAAAAGTTAAAAGTTAAAAGTTAAAAGTTAAAAGTTAAAAGTTAAAAGTTAAAAGTTAAAAGTTAAAAGTTAAAAGTTAAAAGTTAAAAGTTAAAAGTTAAAAGTTAAAAGTTAAAAGTTAAAAGTTAAAAGTTAAAAGTTAAAAGTTAAAAGTTAAAAGTTAAAAGTTAAAAGTTAAAAGTTAAAAGTTAAAAGTTAAAAGTTAAAAGTTAAAAGTTAAAAGTTAAAAGTTAAAAGTTAAAAGTTAAAAGTTAAAAGATAAAAGTTAAAAGTTAAAAGTTAAAAGTTAAAAGTTAAAAGTTAAAAGTTAAAAGTTAAAAGTTAAAAGTTAAAAGTTAAAAGTTAAAAGTTAAAAGTTAAAAGTTAAAAGTTAAAAGTTAAAAGTTAAAAGTTAAAAGTTAAAAGTTAAAAGTTAAAAGTTAAAAGTTAAAAGTTAAAAGTTAAAAGTTAAAAGTTAAAAGTTAAAAGTTAAAAGTTAAAAGTTAAAAGTTAAAAGTTAAAAGTTAAAAGTTAAAAGTTAAAAGTTAAAAGTTAAAAGTTAAAAGTTAAAAGTTAAAAGTTAAAAGTTAAAAGTTAAAAGTTAAAAGTTAAAAGTTAAAAGTTAAAAGTTAAAAGTTAAAAGTTAAAAGTTAAAAGTTAAAAGTTAAAAGTTAAAAGTTAAAAGTTAAAAGTTAAAAGTTAAAAGTTAAAAGTTAAAAGTTAAAAGTTAAAAGTTAAAAGTTAAAAGTTAAAAGTTAAAAGTTAAAAGTTAAAAGTTAAAAGTTAAAAGTTAAAAGTTAAAAGTTAAAAGTTAAAAGTTAAAAGTTAAAAGTTAAAAGTTAAAAGTTAAAAGTTAAAAGTTAAAAGTTAAAAGTTAAAAGTTAAAAGTTAAAAGTTAAAAGTTAAAAGTTAAAAGTTAAAAGTTAAAAGTTAAAAGTTAAAAGTTAAAAGTTAAAAGTTAAAAGTTAAAAGTTAAAAGTTAAAAGTTAAAAGTTAAAAGTTAAAAGTTAAAAGTTAAAAGTTAAAAGTTAAAAGTTAAAAGTTAAAAGTTAAAAGTTAAAAGTTAAAAGTTAAAAGTTAAAAGTTAAAAGTTAAAAGTTAAAAGTTAAAAGTTAAAAGTTAAAAGTTAAAAGTTAAAAGTTAAAAGTTAAAAGTTAAAAGTTAAAAGTTAAAAGTTAAAAGTTAAAAGTTAAAAGTTAAAAGTTAAAAGTTAAAAGTTAAAAGTTAAAAGTTAAAAGTTAAAAGTTAAAAGTTAAAAGTTAAAAGTTAAAAGTTAAAAGTTAAAAGTTAAAAGTTAAAAGTTAAAAGTTAAAAGTTAAAAGTTAAAAGTTAAAAGTTAAAAGTTAAAAGTTAAAAGTTAAAAGTTAAAAGTTAAAAGTTAAAAGTTAAAAGTTAAAAGTTAAAAGTTAAAAGTTAAAAGTTAAAAGTTAAAAGTTAAAAGTTAAAAGTTAAAAGTTAAAAGTTAAAAGTTAAAAGTTAAAAGTTAAAAGTTAAAAGTTAAAAGTTAAAAGTTAAAAGTTAAAAGTTAAAAGTTAAAAGTTAAAAGTTAAAAGTTAAAAGTTAAAAGTTAAAAGTTAAAAGTTAAAAGTTAAAAGTTAAAAGTTAAAAGTTAAAAGTTAAAAGTTAAAAGTTAAAAGTTAAAAGTTAAAAGTTAAAAGTTAAAAGTTAAAAGTTAAAAGTTAAAAGTTAAAAGTTAAAAGTTAAAAGTTAAAAGTTAAAAGTTAAAAGTTAAAAGTTAAAAGTTAAAAGTTAAAAGTTAAAAGTTAAAAGTTAAAAGTTAAAAGTTAAAAGTTAAAAGTTAAAAGTTAAAAGTTAAAAGTTAAAAGTTAAAAGTTAAAAGTTAAAAGTTAAAAGTTAAAAGTTAAAAGTTAAAAGTTAAAAGTTAAAAGTTAAAAGTTAAAAGTTAAAAGTTAAAAGTTAAAAGTTAAAAGTTAAAAGTTAAAAGTTAAAAGTTAAAAGTTAAAAGTTAAAAGTTAAAAGTTAAAAGTTAAAAGTTAAAAGTTAAAAGTTAAAAGTTAAAAGTTAAAAGTTAAAAGTTAAAAGTTAAAAGTTAAAAGTTAAAAGTTAAAAGTTAAAAGTTAAAAGTTAAAAGTTAAAAGTTAAAAGTTAAAAGTTAAAAGTTAAAAGTTAAAAGTTAAAAGTTAAAAGTTAAAAGTTAAAAGTTAAAAGTTAAAAGTTAAAAGTTAAAAGTTAAAAGTTAAAAGTTAAAAGTTAAAAGTTAAAAGTTAAAAGTTAAAAGTTAAAAGTTAAAAGTTAAAAGTTAAAAGTTAAAAGTTAAAAGTTAAAAGTTAAAAGTTAAAAGTTAAAAGTTAAAAGTTAAAAGTTAAAAGTTAAAAGTTAAAAGTTAAAAGTTAAAAGTTAAAAGTTAAAAGTTAAAAGTTAAAAGTTAAAAGTTAAAAGTTAAAAGTTAAAAGTTAAAAGTTAAAAGTTAAAAGTTAAAAGTTAAAAGTTAAAAGTTAAAAGTTAAAAGTTAAAAGTTAAAAGTTAAAAGTTAAAAGTTAAAAGTTAAAAGTTAAAAGTTAAAAGTTAAAAGTTAAAAGTTAAAAGTTAAAAGTTAAAAGTTAAAAGTTAAAAGTTAAAAGTTAAAAGTTAAAAGTTAAAAGTTAAAAGTTAAAAGTTAAAAGTTAAAAGTTAAAAGTTAAAAGTTAAAAGTTAAAAGTTAAAAGTTAAAAGTTAAAAGTTAAAAGTTAAAAGTTAAAAGTTAAAACTTAAAAATTAAAAGTTAAAAGTTAAAAGTTAAAAGTTAAAAATTAAAAGTTAAAAGTTAAAAGTTAAAAGTTAAAAGTTAAAAGTTAAAAGTTAAAAGTAAAAAGTTAAAAGTTGAAAGTTAAATGTTAAAAGTTAAAAGTTAAAGGTTAAAAGTTTAAAGTTAAAGGTTTAAAGTTAAAAGTAAGAGAAAAAAAAATATTAAATAAATATTTAACATTAAATTAATACTAAAATTCATGTTATACTTACCATGAAAAATGGTTGTTACAAACTATAAACAAAATTTAAATTCCATTTCATCAATTACATTTGGTAATTAATACAATGGAATCAAAAAAATAAAATTATTTTTCATATATAATATTTAGCTCTAAATATATACTATTAAACATACCACTAATTTATTGTGGTTAATACTACAATGCAATAGGTTCATATAAAAAATTTTCATATATAATATACTTGTAAAAGAAATCACATAATTGTTCAATTTTTATACCATCCACTCCAGTGTGCAGAGGGTATATATAAGTTTGTCATTCCGTTTGTAATAATTAGAAAAAAAAATTTGGACCCCATAAAATATATATATTTGTGATCCTTATATCAACCGGAGTTGATATAGCGATGTCCGTCTGTCCGTCTGTCCGTCTGTCCGTCTGTGGAAATCACGATGACGGCATCAATCGGGTAGCTAGGGTGCTCGTTGGCATAAAAAATGATTCATTAACATCCTGAAAAGTTTGCTATTTAAAATCGTCCAAATCGGTCGATTAGGGCCCGAGATGTGAATGAAGAACTAAAACAAGTCTTGAAAAAATATAATTTTCTATGTTGTTCTTGACACGATCACGCCCTCAATAGGATAGCTAGGGTGATAGTTTTTAGTGAGAATGATTCTCCAAATTCATGGGAAGATTTCGACTTCAAAAATCATTAAAATCGGTGGAACAGGTCCAGGGAAATCTATGAAAAATTAAAAAAAAAAAATGAAAAACATGATGTTTCCATATTGTTCCTGTTGTTATTCTAAATGTTGCATTGTTGTCATAGCTGGACTTGTTGTTTTTGTGGTCGTTGTGGTAATAATATAATAAAAACAAACCCTTTGTACATTTTTTTGTCAACTCTGGTAGAAAAATTTAGAAGCTTCCATTGTTTTGGCATCACTAAAAAAATTTGTTAGATCATTTCTGTCATTGCCACGAGCCTGCATGCAAAATTTCAGATCGATTGGGTCACGGGAAAGTTGTTAAAATCGATCGGGCAGCTAGGGTGCTCGTTTGCATAAAAATGATTCGTTAACATCCTGAGAAGTTTGCTATTTAAAATCGTCCAAATCGGTTGATTAGGTCCCGAGAATTGGGTTAAGAAGTAAAAAAAAGTCTTGAAAATTTATTATTTGTTTATGTTGTTCTTGTCACGATCACGCCCTCAGTGGGATAGCTAGGGTACTTGTTATGATTTACTAACGTCATGAGAAGGTTTCTGTGTGAAAAATCATGAAAATCGGTTTAACAGGTCCCGAGAAATTATTGAAAAGGTAAAAAAAATTTAAAAATATATGTTTCTCTATTGTTCTTGTTGTTATTCAAAATGTTGTATTTTTCTCATAGTTGAACTTATTTTTTTGCGGTCGCTGTGGTAATAATATAATAAAAAAAATATCCCACAACAAACTCTGGTAGGAAAATTTAAAAATTTCCATTGTTTTGTCATCATTGAAAAAATTTGTTATGTCATTTTTGTCGTCGCCACGACCCTGCCTATAAAGTTGCAGATCGATTGGATCACGGGAAAGGGGCTAAAAATCGATCCAAAATTTTGTCGACAAGCAGACACTACCAGTTAATATAAAGACAGTAAATAAAGGGAGTAAAAGTTCACCAATAATTTAAAAAACAAATTTTTATGTATTAATTTATTTAAAGAAAAAAAATAATTAAATGAAATAGTAATATTAATAAAAAAAAATAATATACAATACAAAAAAAAAGAACATATAAATAAAATAAAATAAAGATAAATGCATTCATAGCATTATAATATATATAAAAGGTCAATGTTTTCTAACCGTAACCGTAACGAGTCAGTTGTTTTTTTTTACATGAAAATCATTTAAAACAGTTACCGAACGTAACCGGAACGTCCCAATACTTTTCATGTGAAAAAAAGGCTGACACGTTACGTAACAGTTACATGTCGCTAACTTGTTCTTTACACAGGCTACTGCTTTTGCAGCCAACTTCAAGTCTATTTATATAGTTTCGTAAACATAACTGATAAAATTGTTTCTATTATTTTTTGCTGTAAGTAATAAATTATAAATATACTGAATTTGCAAACTAAAATGGATACATATATTGGAGGTGCTTTAATACAAAAGAGTTAACAAAAAAAAAAAATCAAAAAAAAAAAAAAAAACAACTCTACAACATCAACAATGACAGCCATATGTTCTTCAAATAGAAAAAAACTGCAAGTGTGTTTTGTTGACTACAAAACAAAAATAGTGTTGACAATATAACAAAATATGTAAAAGAAATTAGTGCTATGAAATATTTTATTTTGTTTAAAAAAAAAATCGCAAAATGAAAGGCTATAATTCCATTAATAATCAAAAGGGGTTAAATTAATTTATTTATTTTTACGTTATACTAATGCATTTTAAATAAGTAAAAGTAATTGTATATTTAAATAAAAATGCATTTGTATTATATGTTGCTGTCGTATTCAGAAAAATCAAGTACTGACTATACGACTACAAATGCTGCTGCCAGCAGTCGTCTATGTGTTTCATTCATGATGTTGCATTTTTTTGCGAGCAATACTTACATATATTCTAAATAAAGAAATAATAGTTCTTTTCATACTGCGAAATCTATACAAATATATGTATAAATACTATATGTCAAATTTCAAATTTGCAATAATTGATACATTTTTGAAAGAAAATTGTATAATATGAAATGTCTTCAATTTATTTCATAGAAAACAATTTTTTGAGGTGCGTGGATTTTCCATATTTACGGTTTTACTATTTTCGTAATGAGGTTAAATGAGTTAAAAAGAATTTAAAATTTTTGAAAATATTAGGTGAGGATCCTCAAGATGTAATATACGATCGGTCTAAAACTTTTCACTTAGAGCCACAGTTAAATTCGAAACAACAAAAACCCATATATTTTGTGCATAAAGTTTAACATTAAATGTGCTTTTCTTAAATGTCTATATATTTTTTCTCATTCATTTCTGACCATCTTCAATGTAAATTTACCAAAGTTTTTTTATTGCAATATGTATATAAAACTTAAAAAATTTAATATTTTTTATTGTGTATTAACTTATTATTCTGCGATTTTCATTACATCACAAAATGTTACAAATTGGCACTACTGTTTCAAAAACAGAAAACTTCTAAATCAGTTTGAAAACAGTTGATCTGTAAAACTGTGTGTGAAATTGTGTCAAATAAAATTACAAATATTAATATATATAATAATACATATATATATATTTTATTAATTTTGTTAAGAATTAGCACAAAATTGATTTTCCATTTTGCGTTTCATTTATAAAGAATTCTGCCATATTTTTTTAAAGGGAAAATCCATTTTTGTTATATTAAAAAAACCAGACTTGCATTTAATTTTTCCGTGACTGCCTCAATAATTGCGTAGATGCCACCACAATATTTTTTTCTAATTAAATATTAACCAATATCTAACTAGAATTATGATTTATTCTGACTAAAAAGTTCCAATTAAAAGTTATTCATCCCAATTATGAATATTCTCAAGGAATTTCTTTCTCACGGAAAATACATTTCTCGAGAAAAAAAATTCCTCCAATTATAAATTCCGCTTGAACAAAAAATGATTAACTGGCATCATCGAATTTCGAAGCCACTTGCTTTGCTTATTGACAATTAATTTTCTATTTTTTGTGTGTGTGCAAACGACCCTACAATAAATGACCCAATAAACATTTTTGTTTGCTATCAACTTGAGGTGCATTTGAGATCAAATACATTTCTCAAATCTCCAACGTTAATTCTCAAATGCCCTCACTAGTTCGAATATAGTCTTCTCAACTTAAAAGGCGCATTTTTTATATGGCGATTTTCATAGTTATCAAATTGAGAAATTTGTGATTCTCAACTTGATAGCAAAGAAATATTTCCAATCGGTATCAAATGGAAGGTACGGAATTGCCATATTAAAAAATATACTAATTTTAGAAATGAAAACAATGTACTTTTTTTAATGTTTCAATTTAATTTCATTATATAT
Source organism: Cordilura impudica (assembly GCA_963682025.1). Taxonomy (NCBI): domain Eukaryota; kingdom Metazoa; phylum Arthropoda; class Insecta; order Diptera; family Scathophagidae; genus Cordilura; species Cordilura impudica. Next base: position 33,126 of record CAVMKG010000211.1, on the reverse strand, counting down.
TTAACATTATTGTGTACATATTTAACATTAAATGTACATATTATGTACATTTTTTAAAATCTAGAATTAAAAATAAATGAATTAATTAGTTGTACATTTTTTGAAAAATTCGACAAAAAGCAGAAATAATTAAAAATATATCAATTAATTATTTGTACTTTTTTGGCATTTTTATACCCTATACCACTATGTGGTTTGGGTATAATGACTTTGTGCTGCTGTTTGTAACAACCAATAATATTTGACCTACACCCATCTTTAATTATACCGATCGAATCAGAATCACTATCTGATTCGATTAAACGATGTCCGTCCGTCCGTCCGTCCGTCCGTCCGTCCGTCCGTCCGTCCGTCCGTCTGTGTGTCCATGTAAAGCTTGTAATCAAACTGCAGGTCGCAAATATGAATATATTTTGATGAAATTTGGTATTTGATCTTTAATCGGCCATGGGATGAACGCTATTGAAATTGGTGAGAATCGGTCCATGTTCAGACCTAGCCCCCATACAAATGACCCCTATGAAATCGACATAAATTGCCATAAGATCCAAATTGTCATATAGATCTTACTCAAATTGGGTTTGTATGCGTTTATTACATCCATTAATGAGTAGTCTAAAAATGATCCCTGGGACAACTGTTAGTCATAGGCCCCACATAGAGCTGCTTCCCGATCTTCACTTAAATCTATCAAAAAACAAAAATATTGCACTGATTCTTCTCAAATTTTGTTTGTATATATTTTTGCAAGATACAAGAGACTTTACCTAACATGGTCAGGATCGGTCCATTTTTGGGCCTAGTCCCCATATAGGTATAGCATCAGATATGAACTTTTTCATATCTGCAGCCGAAAAAATTAATAAAAATCCCACTCAAATTTGGTTTATGCTTATTTTCTATATCCACTTAGTCGGGCCTAAGAGATAGGGTCTCTAAACGCATGGTATAGGGTATCATATAGTCGGTCTCGACAGCAGCACAAAGTCATTATACCCAAACCACATAGTGGTATAGGGTATAAAAAGCTGATTATTTAAATGATTCAAGTGATATCGCACACAGAATGTTTAGAGTTTAATATGAAAAATAACTGCGCAAACGTGTTGTCCAATGACTTTGCCTCCTCTCGGGATTCTAATAAAAGAAAGGGAGGTTCAATTGGTTTGGCGGCTACAAGTTTAGGTTTTAGAAAGGTAAGTAATTTATTAAATTAAAACTTCAAGTTAATTTTTGTTGTTTCTTTAGGACTCTTCAAAATATGTCAGTGAATTCGTTAGTCCCATTCTCAATTGTTTAAACGATCAATATTTACGTGTCCGGTATTTTGCGTGTGATCCTTGTATAACTTGGTGGCATGTTCCTCCATTATACCCTTCTCCGATTTATTTCCTGCTGGCGTCTTGTGACCTATTCCTGTTGGATTGTTTACTTAAAAATATTGTTATAGAATCTTCACAAACTTTCAATCTAGAAGCTTTTATACCTCTTCTTAAGGAACGCATTTATGTAAAGAATTAAATTGTGCGACAATATGTTATATCCTGGATTGCGATTGTGAATGCTGTACCTGAAAATAATATGGTTATCTATTTGATATTATTTATGGACTTTTTATGATGGAAGATAATACACAAGAAATACAAATGTGTGAAACTACGCTGACAGTTTCTTAAATCGATTCGTAATGATTCCAGATCAATGCGCATGGAAGACACTATAAATGTATTGATAATACATGCGCAATCACCAAACTTATTAAGGTAATGCTCTGAAATTTTATTAAAAATTCTAGCTAAAAACAAAGAAAATCTTTATTGCAGAATTTTACACTAATCCTTGTATCTATCTTTCAGTCTATTGCCATAACATGGATACGGGAGTTTGTTTTATTATTTGGTTCGAATGTTTTAGTTTATGCCATTCTACCATGTCTGGAATATAATGTTGATAATATGAAGAATAATAAGGAATGTGCAGTATCCGTAAATACATCAATAATGAAATTAGTTTCTTCAAAAGAACAAAGATCTCAGGATATTCAACAAATTGTTTTATGGAGGTATTATAACAATATCTCACACACGGTTCTGTACAAGCAAAGGTAGCAGTATTTCAATTTTCCAAATGATGTGTATCAGTTTTGGCCGAAATTCTTTTTTCACAACACTCAAAAGGTAATCTGTATTATAAATTTTTATACCCTATACCACTATGTGGTTTGGGTATAATGACTTTGTGCTGCTGTTTGTAACAACCAAAAATATTTGACCTAGACCCATCTTTAATTATACCGATCGAATCAGAATCACTTTCTGAGTTGATTTAACAATGTCCGTCCGTCCGTCCGTCCGTCCGTCCGTCCGTCCGTCCGTCCGTCCGTCTGTGTGTCCATGTAAAGCTTGTAATCAAACTGCAGGTCGCAAATATGAATATATTTTGATGAAATTTGGTATATAAGCTTCTATCGGCCATGGATTAATGCTATTGAAATTGGTGAGAATCGGTCCATGTTCTGACCTAGCCCCCATACAAATTACCCCTATGAAATCGATATAAATTGCCAAAAGATCCAAATTGTCATACAGATCTTACTCAAATTGGGTTTGTATGCGTTCATTACATCCATTAATGAGTAGTCCAAAAATGATCCCTTTGGCTCCATATAGAGCTGCTTCCCGATCTTCACTTAAATCTATTAAAAAATAAAAATATTGCACTGATTCTTCTCAAATTTTGTTTGTATATATTTTCGCAAAATACAAGAGACTTTACCAACCATGGTCAGGATCGGTCCATTTTTGGACCTAGTCCCCATATAGATATATCATCCGATATGAACTTTTTCATATCTGCAGCCAAAAAAATTAATAAAAATCCCACTCAAATTTGGTTTTTGCTTATTTTCTATGTCCAGTTAGTTGGGCCTAGGAGATACGGTTTCTAAAAGCATGATATAGGGTATCGTATAGTCGGTCTAGACCGACTATAATTTTCTTACTTGTTTATATATAATTAAGTGTTATAATAAATTGTTTTCTTTAAGAAACTACTGATTTCAATAAGGCCCATTACCGGAAATTTCTATTGAGTTTAGTCAATTTATTCAGTGCTAAGTTGCGTACCACTTTGAGGGATGTTTCGAGTGAAGAGTCAGCAGAGTTATTTAAATGTCTGTATAAATGTAAGCCCATTGTCCTGTTTGCTTTGTCTTTATTTCAATATTTAATGTTTGTTTATATTTTATTTTGAATTGCTTGATTTTTAATACAATAAATAAATAAATAAATAATAAATCGTGTTTCATTATAATCAAGCGTGAAATTTCGAAATTAAATTTATTTTAAAGAAAAATTAAATAAAAAATTAATAGCATAGCTATGATGCGAGCACTTGTTTAGGAAATTGGGAATAGCCAAAGGATTGGTAGAAGTCAATTGCGGGCTGAATTTATGGAAAACGCAATCAATGCCTGAATTGGCTTTCATTAAAGTTACAACCGTTTTATCCCGATTTTGACCAAACGTATATTATTTGAAAGGTATTTCTTTTTAGCCGATTTGCAGATTTACAGATTTTAAAATTTTTTCCTTTATTTTGAGTAAATTTCATTTAAAGTTGCTACTATCACATATATAAAATTATACAATACTATGTGTGTGTTTATTTAATTTGTTAATGTGTTTGTAATAAAAAGGAGTTTGTTTTTTTATACCCTATACCACTATGTGGTTTGGGTATAATGACTTTGTGCTGCTGTTTGTAACTTCCAAAAATATTTGACCTAGACCCATCTTTTATTATACCGATCGAATCAGAATCACTATCTGATTCGATTTAACGATGTCCGTCCGTCCGTCTGTGTGTCCATGTAAACTTGTAATCAAACTGCAGGTCGCAAATATGAATATATTTTGATGAAATTTGGTATATAAGTTTCTATCGGCCATAGCATGAACACTATTGAAATTGGTGGGAATCGGTCCTTGTTAAGACCTAGCCCCCCATACAAATGACCCCTATGAAATCGACATAAATTGCCATAAGATCCAAACTGTCATATAGATCTTACTCAAATTGGGTTTGTATGCGTTTATTAGATCCATTAATGAGTAGTCCAAAAATGATCCCTATGGGACAACTCTTAGTCACAGGCCCCATATAGAGCTGCTTCCCGATCTTCACTTAAATCTATCAAAAAACAAAAATATTGCACTGATTCTTCTCAAATTTTGTTTGTATATATTTTTGCAAAATACAAGAGACTTTACCAAACATGGTCAGGATCGGTCCATTTTTGGGCCTAGTCCCCATATATATATAGCATCTGATATGAACTTTTTCATATCTGCAGCCAAAAAAATTAATAAAAATCCCACTCAAATTTGGTTTATGCTTATTTTTTATATCCAGTTAGTTTTGTCTAAGAGATGGGGTCTCTAAACGCATGGTATAGGGTATCGTATAGTCGGTCTATACCGACTATAATTTTCTTATTTGTTTTTGTGTTGATTTATGAATTAGCATACCTTTAGGTCTTTATTTAATGAAAAAATAAAATTTCCTAGAATTTGCACTCGAATTACGAGGGCTGTAATCTGCTAGTATATATAAATAAAGTACTGATTTTTGTTTATACATACTTCATATGAATTTCAAATAAATCAAAGAAATCATTGCATTCCCAATGGCTTCACTGATAAGCAAATTTTCATACATATGTGTATTACGAATGATTTCTTTGCAGGTTTCTAACTATTTATCATGAAATACAATTGATAATTTTTAAAAATATTCAATAATTTGTGATGCAATTTATAGTACACAAGTATCTGTAGGAAAAATTATAGAATATTCTATGGGATAAAAACAAATTTTAATTTGTTATATCGAGTTCATAAACCATTACATTTTAGTGAGTCAGCGATGACAATAACTATTACATTGATACTGATAATTCTGAAATAAAATTATAGTTCTAAATTAAATCAATAATTTGTCGACACTTTCTGAAATACAATGGAAATGTTATAAAAAAGTTGTTAATTCCAAGACATCTTCCTTCATCGATATATTTTTATTATACCCTCCACTCCAGTGTGCAGAGGGTATATATAAGTTTGTCATTCCGTTTGTAATAATTTGAAAAAAAATTTTGGACCTTATAAAATATATATATTTGTGATCCTTATAACAACCGGAGTTCATATAGCGATGTCCGTCTGTCCGTCTGTGGAAATCATGATCACGGCATCAATCGGGCAGCTAGGGTGCTCGTTGATATAAAAAATGAGTCATTAACATCCTGAGAAGTTCTCTATTTTAAATCGTCCAAATAGGTCGATTAGAGCCCGAGATTTGAATGAAGAACTAAAAAAGTCTTGAAAAAATATAATTTTCTATGTTGTTCTTGTCACAATCACACCCTCAATAGTGCAACTACAGTGATCGTTTTTATTGAGAATGATTCATAAATTCATGGGAAGATTTCTGTTTCAAAAATCATTAAAATCGGTGGAACAGGTCCAGGGAAATCTCTGAAAAAGTAAAAAAAAAATGAAAAATATGATGTTTCTATATTGTTCTTGTTGTTATTCTAAACGTTGTGTTGTTGTCATAGCTAAACTTGTTGTTTTTGTGGTCGTTGTGGTAATAATATAATAAAACCTAACCCTTTGTACATTTTTTTTTATTAAATCTGGTAGAACAATTTTAAAGTTTCCATTGTTTTGGCATCACTAAAAAATTTGTTAGATCATTTCTGTCATTACCACAAGCCTGCCTGCAATGGGTCACGGGAAAGGGATAAAATCGGTCCAAAATTTTTTCGACAAGCAGACACTACGAGTTAATATAAAGGGAGTAAAAATTCACCAACATCTAAAGCAAATAATGCTAAAATAACTAGTTTTTAATAAAAAAAAAAAACAATGTAAATTTAGCAAAAAAAAATTTATGTATAAATTTATTTAAAGAGAAAAAACAAAAATAACGTTTAATGTTGTATTTTTGTGTGTAATATTTACATATATATACATAAACATATTCTATATATGTATATCCATAACAACTGCATGTTATTTTATTTACATAATTTTCTGCAATATTTTGTGTGGGGAAAATACATTTCTTTTGCATTAACAGAGTGTCACTTCATTTTGCTCAGCGTGACTATGTCACAGTAGATGGCGCCACAATTTTTGTTCTAATTAGCTTTGCAATAGTTATTTCTATTTTAACATGAATGTCAATATTTTCAACTAGATATCATACAGAACAATGTTAAGAGTACACACGGGCTGGTTTTTTATTTCATACGTTTTTTCATTATTCTTTTTCAAATATGAACATAAGTTTGGCATGTTAACTTTTTGTTGTCTTTATAAAATAGAGTGACCGAGTTCATCAATGAGTTTTTTTCTTTAAAACAGTTCTACATAGTTATATAGAACTATTATTCTGCTTTACCTACAAAATATCTGATTGCGATTACATCTAATTTTTAAAAATTGTTTATCATTACTAAAGCATTATTATTCACATAAATACAAAATTTCACTTTTTAAATTTTCCATTTAAATTTAAGAAAATATCAATTCTAAAAACTGGAATTAAAATTTCCAATTATAAATTAGAAAATATTAATTGAATTTCAGAAAATCATATCAAAACGTCGGAAATAATAATTTTAAATTTAGAAGACTTCAATTGCATCTTTAATATATAAATTTTATTCGTTAAACACAAATTGAAATTCCAAAATAAAAAAAACACCAAATATGTTTACATTTAAAAAATGTTTACATTAAAAAAAAAATATTGCCATTCAGGAGAAATTAATAACTTTTCAGTACAGTGATTAACTAACTTATTTTAACGATAGTCGAATCGTTAAAAAAAAGAAAATTACAAAATTATTAGTAAAAATTTTAAACGATATTCGCTATTGTTAAAGTCAGCTGTTGCTGTTATCTAAACGACAACCATTTTTGTGTTGTTTATTCAATCGATAAAAACTTAAATTTTTAGGTTGAAATGTCGTCATACATAAATAAAAATCATAAAATAGTGAAAATATTTAGCTTTTATTAAAAAACTTTTTTACATAAATAAAAAAAAATAAATAGCATATTCAATTCATTATTTCATTTCCAAATAAATACACAGAAATATTGGTAAAAAAATGAAGATATTAAACGTAAACATAAAATCATCCTGTCAAACACGAAGTAATTTGTTTTTTTCTATTCTTCTTTGTGTTTTTCGCTTATTTTGACAGAGATGCCACTCGTTTACAATTTAAATAAATAGAAAAATAGATTTGTCGACTGTCGTTAAGATGTATGTACTTAGTGAATCACTTAATCCTTAGTGCAAACAACAATAGCTGTCGATATATTTTGCGATTGTCGGATCGTTGAAATTTACAGAATCACACTACAGAAAACATTAATTTAAATTCAATGAATTTTAGAAAACGTTAAATGATATTTAAGAATTGCGAACATAAAAATTGTTACATAAATAAACGCAATTTGATGAGAATGTTATTTATATATAAATTTTCACAATTTTTTTTGGATGAAAATTTGAAGTTTTTCAGAAAATAAAGATAACAAATTATTTTATTTAAAATGTTTGGGACATTTGGTTTTTTGCATTTGGCATCCCTAATATGAATATTTATTATTATAAATTTATTCTCTATGTTTTCCAAATATGGCAATATTTTAATAAAAAAAATTGAGAGAGTTTTTTTTGGTTATTATTTTGTTACTCCATCCGACCTATATGGCCGCAATGAAGAAATATTTGGCCAGTTAAAAGAAATTATACAGCCATTTCCAATTAGCACGATTTAATGCATATAGCCACCCTACACAACCATTACCTTTGCAATGGAGGTTAGGGCGAGCTATTTAAATTAAACGAGAAGTTATGTCATATAACCGGAAACGCATGCATATAGGTATATAACCTAAATGCATGCCGATCAGCAACCACGATGACCAAAAAGCAAACACCGAAATAAATCCGAAATAATAGAAAAGACGAAAACCAACCCAAAGAATTGTCTGAAATAATTTGGTATTAAGTTTAACAAATTGTTTACTTTTTCCAATATTTTGTTTACATTTATTATCAATACTCAAATCGATGTGGAGGGTATCAAAGATTCGGCACAGCCGAATTTAACACTCTTACTTGTTTGTTATACGGTTAATAAAATCATAGAATTTTAAAAACGCCCCTAATTCTTATCGCTAATTCTTTGTTGACAGTAGTTCAATATAAAAAGAATATGCGGCATACATTTAGGTAGCTAAAAAAAACATAGTATTGCCACCTCTCGCCACCCCCTTACTATCACATTATATTAAAAAAAATAAAAAATGTGGTATACTGTTAGGCTGCTGAAAAAAAAGCTAAAGAAACGCTAAAAGACCAGTGTTGCTAACTTAAAATTCACAATGAATTGATTTGTACTGAAAACGTGCCCCAGAACATATATAGGTTTTTACTCTCAAATTCACACTTTTTCCGTTCAATTTAAATTTTTTAAAAATCAAACTCAATTTTTTTCAAAGCAACTTCAATTTTATTCGGAACAAATTAAATTATTTTCGACACATACCTATTCTTTTTTTTTTTTAAATTCAATTTTTTTTTTTTTAGAATTAAATTTTATTTTTTCAAATTCAATTTTTTTCACCTTAAATTAATTTTTCCACGAATCACGAATAAAAGAAAAAAAAACAGGTTTTTAAATCTTTACATATTGAATTCGTGGAAAATAATTTAATTTGTTCCGAATAAAATTCAAGTTGCTTTGGTAAAAGTTGAGTTTGATTTTTAAAAAATTTAAATTGAACGGAAAAAGTGTGAATTTGAGAGTAAAAACCTATATAAAGACACTACTAGAAGACATCGATCCGGGCGAGATGTGGTTTCAACAGGATGGCGCTACGTGGCATACGGCGACCGCAACCACCGACTTAATGAAATCAGAATTTGGCCATATGTTGATTTCGAGTTATGAACCTGTCCATTGTCCCCCAAAGTCGTTCGATGTGACATCTCTCGATTATTTCCTGTGGGGCTAAGTTTATGCTGATGAACCATCAACAAGTGACGCCTAGGAGGCCAACATTGTTCGTGTTATTCGTGACATACGGCTAGTAATAAAGTGGCCTAAAGGTGGACACATAGCCGAAATCATTTTCTAAAAGAATTTTCGATTAAAATATATTTTTTGTGTTATTTTTTACAATTTCAAATCCTATCGGGCATAAAAACACCCTTTATATATAATAATACCAAATAACTGACCACCTCAATTAATTTTAGCTTATGCTTATTTTCGCATGGTTCTATTTAACTCCGTTTGATTCCTTTAGACCGATTTTTGAAATTAAGTTATCACCAACTTGCCGACTAGAGAGAACTCTGAAATTTTCAGCATTTTTAATGTATACATGACTTGATCAGTTGTTCTCATAGTGAAGCTGAAAGAGTTTGTTGAGTCGGATTTTTGTAATTGAATTTTAAACAACTTCCCAACCAGCTGGATCTGTGATACTTTAACAATTTACGTAAAGTGGAGAGCACACATTACTTAATGATTTTCAACATGATTTGATTTTTATTTCTCTCGGTTAACCTGAAAGCGTATAAAAGCATATTTCTTCGTAAGGTGGTGCCATGTTAAAACTAAATTATTTGCAAATACGATAGATAAAAGTTAACAAAAAGGGCCAAACCAATTTGCAGTAGAGGGCTATATATGAAATTTTTTTTTTTAATTTTGTATACAATATCTAATTACTTAATGGTAACAATGAACCAGAAATGGATTCTCTACGAATAAATTCCTGCTTAAAAATGTCAAATCAATCTCATACATATCTTGTGCAATTAAAAATTTATATAAATTATTTAAAACAACTCCTTTGCTGTTTATTTTGCCAAAACTAATTGGTCTTCTTTATTTAAAGTATAATTTCTTAAAATTACACATTAATTTCATACTAAGTTGGCTTTACTTAAACTTAAACTACCCTAGTTTGTTTACGTTACTAGTTATGCAAAGTTGAGCGACAGGTATCCACTAACTATAAAGATTTCTACAACCTTCTTTTTAGCCAAACAATTATAATGAAAAAATGCTTACTATCACACTTCGTGTGAATGGAATTTACAAAATAAAATTGCAACGCAATGTCTGTTGCGAAATAAATAATTTTATTTTGTTATTTTGCACCGCGCGTGGAGCGCTAATTTTGGAGAAATGTTTACCGTTGCATTTCCTGTATTGCAAAATTGGATTTCAATTTTGCAGAAGTTTTAACCATTGCATTCTTTTAGCAAGGTAAAATTTATTTTATGTTAAGTTGTACTCTTGTACCTTAACTGCTCCCCCCTTTAAGCATCGGACGTCCTCGTCTGATCATAACTGCGAAGGACATTGTTAATTTCGATTTTACGTTGCCTTTTGGTGACAACGTATGCAAGACAAATTGCGACAATAAGAACAAAAAGAGAGGCCGAAGTGTAAACGGTTCCTCTTACCTTCGAATGTAGGTGTGAGATATGTTTCAAATTCTCAATATTCAAATCATGAAGGTACTGGTATGGTCAGTTAAGTTTACTGTGTGAGCTATAGGAATTTCGGGGCTTTTAAAAGCAATTCTTCGAAAATTTCTGAATTCTGTTGAATTAACTGTTAGGAAATTTTCGAAAGTTATAAGGTATGTACCCGTTTGCAAAATTTTCGTCACATTCTCATAAATCACTTTAGAGGGTTGATTATTTATAATGACAATAACGTCATCGATTTCCCTCAGAGGTGGCACATCATGTGCGGAATTTGTGCCACAGGCAGCCGTGTTATTGTTTAAAATTTTTTAGGCATGCACCATCTTCACCGCCAAGTATTTCACAAAATGAGGTTGTAGATTTCCTTTTACAATTTTTTAGCATTACATATTCGTTAGCGCATTTTCCTACATCACTAATTTTCAATGACAGAATTACATTTTGGTGTATTACAGGAAATATTACCTTTTTCTTACAAGATTTTACAATTTTCGGAAATTTAATTAAAAATGTTATTATGTTCTCGTTATATAAAATCTTCAAATTTGAATTAGCTATTATCTCACAAGAAATTTATTTATTTATTACTACTTTTCTATCTATTTCTCGGTTCTAGTGAATTTTTAATAATTTAAAAGATATGTTCTTAAATTTATTTATTTATTACTACTTTTCTATCTATTTCTCGGTTCTAGTGAAGTTTTAATAATTTTACGTGAAAGTTAATTTGTTATATTTCATTCTTAATACTAATGCTTACGTATATCTTATCATGTTGATATCTGCTGTTGATGTGAATATCGCTGCTACTTGTTGCTGCAGTTGTTGTTCTTGTTGCCGAAATTCTCTCGCTGCCCAGGCAGAAATCGTTGCCTGGTGACTTATTGGACGTTTTCAGAGAATTTTATCCTCGCTCCCGACTCCGTCACTCACTTTAATGGCTCCAATTAAAATTTCTAAATTGCCTTTGATTGATTTTCACTTTTTCAATTCAACACCAGCGATCCCTGAATTCACTTGAGACACTTTGTTATATTTTTGTTTTTTTATAAAATAAGTTTGTTGTTTTTCAACATTAAGTTTGTTGTCTTTTTTTTATTATAAATTTGCTGTTTTTTTTTATTATATTTTGTGTTTTTTTTTACAAAATAAGTTTGTTATTTTTTATCATTAAGTCTGTTGTTTTTTTATTATAAGTTTTTTGTTTTGTTATTATATTTTGTTTTTTTTTTTTTTTTAAATATAAGCATGTTGTTTTTTGTTTCTCAGGACTATGTCCAGTTGTTTTCTTTTGTTTTTCAGAACTATGTCCAGTTGTTTTTTTTTTTTTTTTGTTCTTCAGGACTATGTCCAGTTGTCACTTAATATACGTTGGGCGCCAATTATTTAAAACAACTCCTTTGCTGTTTATTTTGCCAAAACTAATTGGTCTTCTTTATTTAAAGTTTAATTTCTTAAAATTACACATTAATTTCCAACTATGTTGGCTTTACTTAAACTTAAACTACCCTAGTTTGTTTACGTTACTAGTTATGCAAAGTTGAGCGACAGGTATCCACTAACTATAAAGATTTCTACAACCTTCTTTTTAGCCAAACAATTATAATGAAAAAATGCTTACTATCACACTTCGTGTGAATGGAATTTACAAAATAAAATTGCAACGCAATGTCTGTTGCGAAATAAATAATTTTATTTTACTATTTTGCACCGCGCGTGGAGCGCTAATTTTGGAGAAATGTTTACCGTTGCATTTCCTGTATTGCAAAATTGGATTTCAATTTTGCAGAAGTTTTAACCATTGCATTCTTTTAGTAAGGTAAAATTTATTTTATGTTAAGTTGTACTCTTGTACCGTAACTTATACAAGGCAAGCCGGTTGTTAGAAATAATTATATAGTTCTCAAATCGAGAACTAAACTAAATGATTTCATATTAACTTACCATTACCTTAAGTTTATAAATTAAGCCATTCGTATAATTCTAAGGGAAATCAAGTATGAAAGTTTTGGTTGGGCTAGACAGACTAGAGAGTACCATATACCATGAAATTAGACAAATCGAATACGGTCCAAAAATGGTCAGATCTCATCCATATTGGGTGAGGTTATAAATGGGCACAGAAACTATTTGCCTGTTGATTTCGGAACATTAAATGGGACTAGATCTAAAAATGATCCGATGAGGACCATTTTTTATGAGGTGCTTATATAATATAGAAAGATATTAAAAACAAATTTTAGTATAATATATAATATTCTTGTGTCTTTAGGTATATATAAATAAATATAAGTCGTGTTTATAGGGGATTTTAGTTCTGCACCATATACCACAAGTTACGAAAAGCGTATTTGATTTAAGCATACATGGTTAGATAATTAATGGAAGAAGCTAAAACGGTCGGATATGACCTTACTTTGTGTGTTAGAAAAACATATACAACCCAAATTTGATTAAAATATATATATTTTTACGTCTTTAAATAGATTGAAACGAAAATAGATTGTGTTTTTTCAGCTATTTATTGCATGTAATAAGATTTTTTAAGAACCAGTATACCCTTGTACACGTACGTCTGAATGCATATACATATGCATGTCAATATAATCATAATATTTCTAAATCCATATAAACTTACAATATTTGCCTCACATTGTACACTTATCATTAAAGTTGATACTTGAAAATGTAATATTATATGGTCTGTCGGTGGTAGTGATCCTGCGATACGGCCTCCCTTGTTTGGTAAGCTCAACAATGGAGTATCGACTAATTGTAATATGCAATCAAAATACTCTGCGTGTGAGTACTTGTAATCACCCTTTCAGTTGTCATATATAAATACATAACAATAACTTAGTTTTATTTAAGTTACATTGATAATATCGTATGTTAAAATTATAGTGGAAACATTGAACCCCACCCCAAAATTTTAAATGAATTTTTAAATGCTTCATCATATCACAGTTTATTTTTTATTATTGTCTTATAGCCATTTGTATATCGTCTGTCATCATATATACAACCCTAATGCGTAAGGTTGTATCTGCAGACCCTTTTTTGTTTACATTAAGCTTGTTATTAGGAATTAGGAAATAAAAGCTGCCTAAAGAATATAAACCACTGACACACACAAATTAAATTTTGCGAATGAGTATCAGATTCAGTGCTTTAATTGTTCAATTGAAAGAGAATGGAATGGACCCAGAATAGGACATATATGATACTACCAAAAAGATTGTATCAACACATAATGTTGGATCAAACTTAAAATGCATTTTATTTATTACGCATATTACGCATGACGTAAGTATCATGTATTCAATTAACCCTTTCACGACCGAACCTAAACCGCTGGAAAAATTTTTTTTTTTTTTGTGGATTCGTACTTAACGACCCAACATTTCTAAACAAAAGTGTCGTCAAAAATATTTTTTTCAATTCCTTCAAGGAAAAAATCCATGGGACATATATATCCCATTGGTCGTCAACGGCCAAAATTAGTGAGCAACTGATTTACTTCTCTCAAAGCAAGTCAGTGATTTTTGCTTTTATTCTTTAGATAAATTGCTGTAGTTTTGGTTTTGTATTTGTTGTAAATTTTTAAATATAGATCACAGAGCATCGATTACTACTTTTTTAGTTTGTACTAAAAATGGAAAGGAAAATCGGACAAACGCAATATGTTCCTTTTGTAAAAAATACGTTTTGTTTCACAAAAAACCGTAATTGCTTCGAAGATTACCATAATTGATTTTGTATTTTTGACATATTTAAAATTAACCTTTTTCTAAGTCTTTTTGTTTCTAGTTTAATTAATTGTTGATTTTATATTATGAATTTTTTAATTTAATAAAAATATAATACTATAAAACATCTTTTTTACCATTGAAGACCAATTGGATATATATGTCCAGTACTGAATTTTGCTGAATAATAAACCGATTCCAAATATTTTGGTGTTTCTGAAAACCATATACACTGGTCCATGTTATATCAAAATTTTAATGTTTTTTGTTCAATAACGTCCGAATTAATGACATCCAAATATGATTAAAAAAAACATAATTTTCTAAATTTGGAGTCACCGTCTTAGGTCCTGAGAACACATGTGCCAACTTTTTTGGTATGGTCTGAAAGCTAAAACTATCTTCTGTCGACTCAAGTCAGCTTCAAAAAAATTGGTTGGAAAGTGTGGAAAATGTAAGAAAAAAATACAAGTGGGACATATATATCCCATTGGTCGTGAAAGGGTTAAAAATACAAAAAAGTTTTGCAGATGTGTTTGAACTAGATGTAACGGCATTTTTTTTTTTAGCAAAAATCACCTAACCTAACTTAAGGACTTACTTCTGAATTAAGTATCTTTTTTGTAATGTCCATCGGTAACACCTTTTTTTCTCTGCCCTCTAATTCTTTAAAAATTAATAACATATTTTTTGACACTTTAAAAAATTTTAAAACAAATTATATTATTGAATTCATAGAATGAAGTAAAAACAAAACAAACAACTTATTTACATGTTTAACAATATGCAACTTAACAAAAATACAAAGAAATTATTATAAATTTAATGCGAATCATGTGCAATCATATCTTCTACCAATATTTAAAATTTCGGTGAGTGTTAAACAGTCTTTTCAGTGTTAAATTTTCTTATTGAATACCAACGTTTGCAATGGTATCATTAAATCTGACCTCGAAATATTCAATTTATTTTCTATACTTTCCAATATTGCAAGCGGAATAGGATATTTTCCCAAATGGTAAATACGTCGTAATCGTTTTTTATTTATAAATTTTGAATATAGTAGGTACATTTTATAATCCATAACATATTTCTGTCAAAAAATATGATGTGATTAAATTTTTACATACAAGTTTCAAACAATTGTTTTTAAAATGAGTCAATTAATTTTAGAACACAATCAGCCCAATTACAAATGTTTTCAAGGAATTTCTTTCTCACGGTAAATACTTTTCTCAAGAAAAAATCCTCCAATTACAAATTCCGGGTGAACAAATAAAATTAATAGGCGCATCATCGAATTTCGAAGCCAGTTGTTTTGCTTATTGACAATTAATTTTCTTTTTTTTGTGTATGCAAACGCAAATAAATTTATTTTAAAGAAAAAACAAGTAAGAGTGTTAAATTCGGCTGTGCCGAATTTTTTGATACCCTCCACCTGAGTCTTAAACTCATATTACACCCAATGTTGAGTACGGCTACCACTTTTAAACTTTTGCCGATACTGAAACATTAATTCCGAATACCAAAATTCAAATGATTCTTTGCTAAAAATTTTTATTATTAAAAATAAGCTAATTTTAAAATATTTTTATCTGAATTATTTTTATTTTTATATGCATTACATTTAATACAAAAAACTAAATAAATACATAATAAAAACTGGTAAGAAATTAACTATAGAAATTTAAACTTATAATATTTAATTTTTAATTTTTAATTTTTAATTTTTAATTTTTAATTTTTAATTTTTAATTTTTAATTTTTAATTTTTAATTTTTAATTTTTAATTTTTAATTTTTAATTTTTAATTTTTAATTTTTAATTTTTAATTTTTAATTTTTAATTTTTAATTTTTAATTTTTAATTTTTAATTTTTAATTTTTAATTTTTAATTTTTAATTTTTAATTTTTAATTTTTAATTTTTAATTTTTAATTTTTAATTTTTAATTTTTAATTTTTAATTTTTAATTTTTAATTTTTAATTTTTAATTTTTAATTTTTAATTTTTTATTTTTAATTTTTAATTTTTAATTTTTAACTTTTAATTTTTAATTTTTAAGTTTTATTTTTAATTTTTTATTTTTAATTTTTAATTTTTAATTTTTAATTTTTAATTTTTAATTGTTACTTTTTAATTTTTAATTTTTAATTATTGATTTTTAATTTTTAATATTTAATTTTTAATTTTTAATTTTTACTTTTTAAATTTTAAATTTTAATTTTTAATTTTTAATTTTTAATTTTTAATTTTTAATTTTTAATTTTTAATTTTTAATTTTTAATTTTTAATTTTTAATTTTTAATTTTTAATTTTTAATTTTTAATTTTTAATTTTTAATTTTTAATTTTTAATTTTTAATTTTCAATTTTTAATTTTTAATTTTTAATTTTTAATTTTTAATTTTTAGTTTTTAATTTTTAATTTTTAATTTTTAATTTTTAATTTTAAATTTTTAATTTTTAATTTTTAATTTTTAATTTTGTAGTTTTAATTTTTAATTTTAAATTTTTAATTTTTAATCTCTATTTTTTAATTTTTAATTTTTAATTTTCAATTTTTAATTTTTCAATTTTTAATTTTTAAGTTTTCAATTTTTAATTTTTAAGTTTTCAATTTTTTAATTCTTATTTTTAATTCTTAATTTTTAAGTTTTAATTGTTAAGTTTTAATTATTATTTTTTAATCATTTTTCATTATTTTTTTTTCATCTCTCATTACTCATTTTTCAATCTTAATTTTTCATTTTCCATTTTCCATTTTTCAGTTTTCATTTTTCAATGTTCATTTTCCATTTTTCTTTTTTCATTTTCCATTTTTCATATATCATTTTCCATATTCCATTTTTAATTTTTAATATTTCAATTTTAATTTTTCATTTTTCATTTTTTAATTTTCATTATTCATTTTCCATTTTCCATTTTTCAATTTTCATTTTCCATTTTTAATTTTTCAATTTTCATTTTTCAATTTTCATTTTCCATTTTCCAAATCATTTTTCAATTTTTATTTTCCATTTTTCACTTTTCAATTTTCCTTTTCAATTTGCCATTTTTCAATTTTCATTTTCCATTTTTCAAGTTTCAATTTTCATTTTCCGTTTTCCATTCTTCATTTTTCAACTTTCCATTTTCCATTTTTCAGTTCTTATTTTCCATTTTTCATTTTCCATACTCCATTTTTCAAATTTCATTTTCCATTTTCCATTCTTCAATTTTTATTTTCCATTTTACTTTTTCCATTCTTCAATTTTCATTTTCCATTTTTTCCAGTTTTTCAATTTTCATTTCCCATTTTTCATTTTTCAATTTTCATTTTCAATTTTTCATTTTTAATTTTTGAATTTTCATTTTCCATCTTTCATTTTCCATTTTTCAATTTTCATTTTCCATTACCCACTTTCCGTTTTTCATTTTCCATTTTGCGTTTTCCATTTTCCATTTTTCAGTTTTCAATTTTCATTATCCATTTTCCATTTTTCATTTTCCATTTTGCGTTTTCATTTTTCATTTTTCAATTTTCATCTTGCATTTTTCAATTTTCATCTTGCATTTTTAAATTTCGTTTTCCATTTTGAATTTTGCAAAACTTAAAAATTAAAAATTTAAATTAAAAATTAAAAATTAAAAATTAAAAATTAAAAATTAAAAATTAAAAATTAAAAATTAAAAATTAAAAATTAAAAATTAAAAATTAAAAATTAAAAATTAAAAATTAAAAATTAAAAATTAAAATTAAAAATTAAAATTTAAAAATTAAAAATTAAAAAATAAATATTA
>CAVMKG010000211.1:10000-12500 GCA_963682025.1 Cordilura impudica | reverse complement strand
ATTAAAAATTAAAAATTAAAAATTAAAAATTAAAAATTAAAAATTAAAAATTAAGAACTAAAAATTAAAAATTAAAAATTAAATATAAAAAAATAAATATTAAAAATTAAAAATTAAAAATTAAAAACTAAAAATTAAAAATTAAAAATTAAAAATTAAAAATTAAAAATTAAAAATTAAAAATTAAAAATTAAAAATTAAAAATTAAAAATTAAAATTTAAAAATTAAAAATTAAAAATTAAAAATTAAAAATTAAAAATTAAAAATTAAAAATTAAAAAATTAAAAATTAAAAATTAAAAATTAAAAATTAAAAATTAAAAATTAAAAATTAAAATTAAAAATTAAAATTAAAAATTAAAAATTAAAAATTAAAAATTAAAAATTAAAAATTAAAAATTAAAAATTAAAAATTAAAAATTAAAAATTATAAATTAAAAATTAAAAATTAAAAATTAAAAATTAAAAATTAAAAATTAAAAATTAAAAATTAAAAATTAAAAATTAAAATTAAAAATTAAAAATTAAAAATTAAAAATTAAAAATTAAAAATTAAAATTAAAAATTAAAAATTAAAAATTAAAAATTAAAAATTAAAAATTAAAAATTAAAAATTAAAAATTAAAAATTAAAAATTAAAAATTAAAAATTAAAAATTAAAAATTAAAAATTAAAAATTAAAAATTAAAAATTAAAAATTAAAAATTAAAAATTAAAAATTAAAAATTAAAAATTAAAAATTAAAAATTAAAAATTAAAAATTAAAAATTAAAAATTAAAAATTAAAAATTAAAAATTAAAAATTAAAAATTAAAATTAAAAATTAAAAATTAAAATTAAAAATTAAAAATTAAAAATTAAAAGTTAAAAATTAAAAATTAAAAGTTAAAAATTAAAAACTAAAAATTAAAAATTAAAAATTAAAAATTAAAAATTAAAAATTAAAAATTAAAAATTAAAAATTAAAAATTAAAAATTAAAAATTAAAAATTAAAATTAAAAAATTAAATATTAAAAATTAAAAATTAAAAATTAAAAATTAAAAATTAAAAATTAAAAATTAAAAATTAAAAATTAAAAATTAAAAATTAAAAATTAAAAATTAAAAATTAAAAATTAAAAATTAAAAATTAAAAATTAAAAATTAAAAATTAAAAATTAAAAATTAAAAATTAAAATGCAAAATGAAAAAAGAAAATTAAAATGAAAAATGGAAAATAGAAAACGAAAAATGGAGAATGGAAAATGAAAAATGGAAAATGAAAAACGGAAAAGGAAAACGAAAAATGTAAAATGGAAAATGAAAATGAAAATTGGTGATTAGAAAATAGAAAATGAAAAATGGAAAATGAAAAAAGAAAGTTGAAAAATGAAAATGAAAAATGGAAAATGAAATTGCAAAATGGAAAATGAAGAATAAAAAATGAAAAATGGAAAACGCAAAATGGAAAATGGAAAATGAAAATGGAAAGTGGGAAATGGAAAATGAAAATTTAAATATGGAAAATGAAAAATGGAAATGAAAATTGAAAAATTAAAAATGAGAAATGAAAATTGGAAAATGAGAATTGAAAAATGGAAAATGGAAAATTGAAAATTGAAGAGTGCAAAATGAAAATTGAAAAATGAAAAATTAAAAATGGAAAATGAAAAATTAAAATGGAAAACGAAAAATGAAAATTGAAAAATGGAAATTGAAAAATTAAATAGTAAAAATTAAAAATAAAAAATTAAAAAATTAAAAAATAAAATTAAAAATTAAAAATTAAAAATTAAAAATTAAAAATTAAAAATTAAAAATTAAAAATTAAAATTAAAAATTAAAAATTAAAAATTAAAAATTAAAAATTAAAAATTAAAAATTAAAAATCAAAAATTAAAATTAAAAATTAAAAATTAAAATTAAAAATTAAAAATTAAAAATTAAAAATTAAAAATTAAAAATTAAAAATTAAAAATTAAAAATTAAAATTAAAAATTAAAAATTAAAAATTAAAAATTAAAAATTAAAAATTAAAAATTAAAAATTAAAAATTAAAATTAAAAATTAAAAATTAAAAATTAAAAATAAAAAATAAAAATAAAAATTAAATAAAATAAAAATTAAATATTAAAAACTAAAAATTAAAATTAAAAATTAAGAAATAAAAATTGAAAATTAAAAATTAAAAATTAAAAATTGAAAATTAAAAATTAAAAGTAAAAGTATAAAAATTAAAAATTAAAAATAAGAAATTAAAAATTAAAAATTAAAAATTAGAAACTAAAAATTAAAAATTAAAAATTTAAAATTAAAAATTAAAAATTAAAAATTAAAAATTAAAAATTAAAAAATAAAAATTAAAAATTAAAAATTAAAAATTTAAAATTTAAAATTAAAAATTAAAAATTAAAAAATAAAAATTAAAATTTAAAAATTAAAAATTAAAAATTAAAAATTAAAAATTAAAAATTAAAAATTTAAAAATTAAAAATTAAAAATTAAAAATTAAAAATTAAG
>CAVMKG010000211.1:2500-5000 GCA_963682025.1 Cordilura impudica | reverse complement strand
TTAATTTTAATTTTAATTTTAATTTTAATTTTAATTTTAATTTTAATTTTAATTTTAATTTTAATTTTAATTTTAATTTTAATTTTAATTTTAATTTTAATTTTAATTTTAATTTTAATTTTAATTTTAATTTTAATTTTAATTTTAATTTTAATTTTAATTTTAATTTTAATTTTAATTTTAATTTTAATTTTAATTTTAATTTTAATTTTAATTTTAATTTTAATTTTAATTTTAATTTTAATTTTAATTTTAATTTTAATTTTAATTTTAATTTTAATTTTAATTTTAATTTTAATTTTAATTTTAATTTTAATTTTAATTTTAATTTTAATTTTAATTTTAATTTTAATTTTAATTTTAATTTTAATTTTAATTTTAATTTTAATTTTAATTTTAATTTTAATTTTAATTTTAATTTTAATTTTAATTTTAATTTTAATTTTAATTTTAATTTTAATTTTAATTTTAATTTTAATTTTAATTTTAATTTTAATTTTAATTTTAATTTTAATTTTAATTTAATTTTAATTTTAATTTTAATTTTAATTTTAATTTTAATTTTAATTTTAATTTTAATTTTAATTTTAATTTTAATTTTTAATTTTAATTTTAATTTTAATTTTAATTTTAATTTTAATTTAATTTTAATTTTAATTTTAATTTTAATTTAATTTTAATTTTAATTTTAATTTTAATTTTAATTTTAATTTTAATTTTAATTTTAATTTTAATTTTAATTTTAATTTTAATTTTAATTTTAATTTTAATTTTAATTTTAATTTTAATTTTAATTTTAATTTTAATTTTAATTTTAATTTTAATTTTAATTTTAATTTTAATTTTAATTTTAATTTTAATTTTAATTTTAATTTTAATTTTAATTTTAATTTTAATTTTAATTTTAATTTTAATTTTAATTTTAATTTTAATTTTAATTTTAATTTTAATTTTAATTTTAATTTTAATTTTAATTTTAATTTTAATTTTAATTTTAATTTTAATTTTAATTTTAATTTTAATTTTAATTTTAATTTTAATTTTAATTTTAATTTTAATTTTAATTTTAATTTTAATTTTAATTTTAATTTTAATTTTAATTTTAATTTTAATTTTAATTTTAATTTTAATTTTAATTTTAATTTTAATTTAATTTTAATTTTAATTTTAATTTTAATTTTAATTTTAATTTTAATTTTTAATTTTAATTTTAATTTTAATTTTAATTTTAATTTTAATTTTAATTTTAATTTTAATTTTAATTTTAATTTTAATTTTAATTTTAATTTTAATTTTAATTTTAATTTTAATTTTAATTTTAATTTTAATTTTAATTTAATTTTTAATTTTAATTTTAATTTTAATTTTAATTTTAATTTTAATTTTAATTTTAATTTTAATTTTAATTTTAATTTTAATTTTAATTTAATTTTAATTTTAATTTTAATTTTAATTTTAATTTTAATTTTAATTTTAATTTTAATTTTAATTTTAATTTTAATTTTAATTTTAATTTTAATTTTAATTTTAATTTTAATTTTAATTTTAATTTTAATTTTAATTTTAATTTTAATTTTAATTTTAATTTTAATTTTAATTTTAATTTTAATTTTAATTTTAATTTTAATTTTAATTTTAATTTTAATTTTAATTTTAATTTTAATTTTAATTTTAATTTTAATTTTAATTTTAATTTTAATTTTAATTTTAATTTTAATTTTAATTTTAATTTTAATTTTAATTTTAATTTAATTTTAATTTTAATTTTAATTTTAATTTTTAATTTTAATTTTAATTTTAATTTTAATTTTAATTTTAATTTTAATTTTAATTTTAATTTTAATTTTTAATTTTAATTTTAATTTTAATTTTAATTTTAATTTTAATTTTAATTTTAATTTTAATTTTAATTTAATTTTAATTTTAATTTTAATTTTAATTTTAATTTTAATTTTAATTTTAATTTTAATTTAATTTTAATTTTAATTTTAATTTTAATTTTAATTTTAATTTTAATTTTAATTTTAATTTTAATTTTAATTTTAATTTTAATTTTAATTTTAATTTTAATTTTTAATTTTAATTTTAATTTTTAATTTTAATTTTAATTTTAATTTTAATTTTTAATTTTAATTTTAATTTTAATTTTAATTTTAATTTTAATTTTAATTTTAATTTTTAATTTTAATTTTAATTTTAATTTTAATTTTAATTTTAATTTTAATTTTAATTTTAATTTTAATTTTAATTTAATTTTAAATTTAATTTTAATTTTAATTTTAATTTTAATTTTTAATTTTAATTTTAATTTTAATTTTAATTTTAATTTTAATTTTAATTTAATTTAAATTTAAATTATTTAATTTTAATTTTAATTTTAATTTTAATTTTAATTTTAATTTTAATTTTAATTTTAATTTTAATTTTAATTTTAATTTTATATTTTAATTTTTAATTTTAATTTTAATTTTAATTTTAATTTTAATTTTAATTTTAATTT
>CAVMKG010000210.1:0-37784 GCA_963682025.1 Cordilura impudica | reverse complement strand
ATTTAGGGGGGGGGTTAGGAGTTGTAAAATTAAAAATTAAAAATTAAAATTAAAAATTAAAAATTAAAAATTAAAAATTAAAAATTAAAAATTAAAAATTAAAATTAAAATTAAAAATTAAAAATTAAAAATTAAAAATTAAAATTAAAAAATTAAAAATTAAAAATTAAAAATTAAAAATTAAAAATTAAAAATTAAAAATTAAAAATTAAAAATTAAAAAATTAAAAATTAAAAATTAAAAATTAAAAATTAAAAATTAAAAATTAAAAATTAAAAATTAAAAATTAAAATTTAAATATTAAAAATGTTAACTTAAAAATTAAATATTAAACATTAAAAATTAAAAGTTATAAAGTAAAAAATAAAAATTAAAAATTAAAACTTAAAAATTAAAAATTAAAAATTAAAAATTAAGAATTAAAAATTAAGAATTTAAAATTAAAAATTAAAAATTTAGAATAAAAATTAAAAATTAAAAATTAAAAAATTAAAAATTAAAAACTAAAAATTAAAAATTAAAAATTAAAAATTAAAAATTAAAAATTAAAAATTAAAAATTAAAAATTAAAAATTAAAAATTAAAAATTAAAAATTAAAAATTAAAAATTAAAAATTAAAAATTAAAAACTAAAAATTAAAAATTAAAAATTAAATATTAAAAATTAAAAATTAAAATTAAAAATTAAAAATTAAAAATTAAAAATTAAAAATTAAAAATTTAAAATTAAAAATTAAAAATTTGAAATTAAAAATTAAAAATTAAAAATGAAAAATTAAAATAAAAAATTAAAAATTAAAAATTAAAAATTAAAATTAAAAATTAAAAATTAAAAATTAAAAGTTAAAAATTAAAAATTAAAAATTAAAAATTAAAAATTAAAAATTAAAAATTAAAAATTAAAAATTAAAAATTAAAAATTAAAAATTAAAAATTAAAAATTAAAAATTAAAAATTAAAAATTAAAAATTAAAAATTAAAAATTAAAATTAAAAATTAAGAATTTAAAATTAAAAATTAAAAATTTAGAATTAAAAATTAAAAATTAAAAATTAAAAATTAAAAATTAAAAACTAAAAATTAAAAATTAAAAATTAAAAATTAAAAATTAAAAATTAAAAATTAAAAATTAAAAATTAAAAATTAAAAATTAAAAATTAAAAATTAAAAATTAAAAATTAAAAATTAAAAATTAAAAACTAAAAATTAAAAATTAAAAATTAAATATTAAAAATTAAAAATTAAAAATTAAAAATTAAAAATTAAAAATTAAAAATTAAAAATTAAAAATTTAAAATTAAAAATTAAAAATTTGAAATTAAAAATTAAAAATTAAAAATGAAAAATTAAAAATAAAAAATTAAAAATTAAAAATTAAAAATTAAAATTAAAAATTAAAAATTAAAAATTAAAAGTTAAAAATTAAAAATTAAAAATTAAAAATTAAAAATTAAAAATTAAAAATTAAAAATTAAAAATTAAAAATTAAAAATTAAAAATTAAAAATTAAAAATTAAAAATTAAAAATTAAAAATTAAAAATTAAAAATTAAAAATTAAAAATTAAAAATTAAAAATTAAAAATTAAAAAATTAAAAATTAAAAATTAAAAATTAAAAATTAAAAAATTAAAAATTAAAAATTAAAAATTAAAAATTAAAAATTAAAAAATTAAAAATTAAAAATTAAAAATTAAAAATTAAAAATTAAAAATTAAAAATTAAAAATTAAAAATTAAAAAATTAAAAATTAAAAATTAAAAATTAAAAATTAAAAATTAAAAATTAAAAATTAAAAATTAAAAATTAAAAATTAAAAATTAAAAATTAAAAATTAAAATTAAAAATTAAAAATTAAAAATTAAAAATTAAAAATTAAAAATTAAAAATTAGAAATTAAAAATTAAAAATTAAAAATTAAAAATAAAAAATTAAAAATTAAAAATTAAAAATTAATAATCAAAAATTAAAAATAACAAATTAAAAATTAAAAATTAAAAATTAAAAATAAAAAATTAAAAATTAAAAACTAAAAATTAAAAATTAAAAATTAAAAATTAAAAATTAATAATTAAAAATTAAAAATTAAAAATTAAAAATTAAAAATTAAAAATTAAAAATTAAAAATTAAAAATTAAAAATTAAAAATTAAAATTTAAAAATTAAAAATTAAAAATTAAAAATTAAAAATTGAAAATTAAAAATTAAAAACTAAAAATTAAAAATTAAAAATTAAAAATTAAAAATTAAAAATTAAAAATTAAAAATTAAAAATTAAAAATTAAAAATTAAAAATTAAAAATTAAAAATTAAAAATTAAAAATTAAAAATTAAAAATTAAAAATTAAAAATTAAAAATTAAAAATTAAAAATTAAAAAAATAGAAATTAAAATTTAAATATTAAAAATTAAAAATTAAAAATTAGAAATTAAAAATTAAAAATTAAAAATTAAAAATTAAAAATTAAAAATTAAAAATTAAAAATTAAAAATTAAAAATTAAAAATTAAAAATTAAAAATTAAAAATTAAAATTTAAAAATTAAAACTTAAAAATTAAATATTAAAAATTAAATATTAAACATTAAAGTTATAAAGTATAAAATAAAAATTAAAAATTAAAAATTAAGAATTTAAAATTAAAAACTAAAAATTAAAAATTAAAAATTAAAAACTAAAAATTAAAAATTAAAAATTAAAAATGTTAAATTAAAAACTAAAAATTAAAAATTAAAAATTAAATATTAAATATTAAAAATTAAAAATTAAAAATTAAAAATTAAAAATTAAAAATTAAAAATTAAAAATTAAAAATTAAAAATTTAAAATTAAAAATTAAAAATTAAAAATTAAAAATTAAAAATTAAAAATTAAAAATTAAAAATTAAAAATTAAAAATTAAAAATTAAAAATTAAAAATTAAGAATTAAAAATTAAAAATTAAAAATTAAAAATTAAAAATTAAAAATTAAAAATTAAAAATTAAAAATTAAAAATTAAAAATTAAAAATTAAAAATTAAAAATTAAAATTTAAATATTAAAAATGTAAACTTAAAAATTAAATATTAAACATTAAAAATTAAAAGTTATAAAGTAAAAAATAAAAATTAAAAATTAAAACTTAAAAATTAAAAATTAAAAATTAAGAATTAAAAATTAAGAATTTAAAATTAAAAATTAAAAATTTAGAATTAAAAATTAAAAATTAAAAATTAAAAATTAAAAATTAAAAATTAAAAACTAAAAATTAAAAATTAAAAATTAAAAATTAAAAATTAAAAATTAAAAATTAAAAATTAAAAATTAAAAATTAAAAATTAAAAATTAAAAATTAAAAATTAAAAATTAAAAATTAAAAATTAAAAATTAAAAATTAAAAATTAAAAATTAAAAATTAAAAATTAAAAATTAAAAATTAAAAATTAAAAATTAAATATTAAAAATGTAAACTTAAAAATTAAATATTAAATATTAAACATTAAAAATTAAAAGTTATAAAGTAAAAAATAAAAATTAAAAATTAAAACTTAAAAATTAAAAATTAAAAATTAAGAATTAAAAATTAAGAATTTAAAATTAAAAATTAAAAATTTAGAATTAAAAATTAAAAATTAAAAATTAAAAACTAAAAATTAAAAATTAAAAATTAAAAATTAAAAATTAAAAATTAAAAATTAAAAATTAAAAATTAAAAATTAAAAATTAAAAATTAAAAATTAAAAATTAAAAATTAAAAATTAAAAATTAAAAATTAAAAATTAAAAATTAAAAATTAAAAATTAAAAATTAAAAATTAAAAATTAAAAATTAAAAATTAAAAATTAAAAATTAAAACTTAAAAATTTTTTGTTTTGTTAGATTTATCGTCATTTTTCAGACATATTGCAATTACTACTGTAAGTAATATGCAATTTTTTAATTTTGTTTAAATGGTGCGTGGTACAGAAGAAGAAAGCATATATTTCAAAAATTCATAACTGCACTGTATTCTTAATCGGACCGGTTTCTGGCATTTCAGCCTTCATCAGCGATTTATTAAATATTAAAATATTAAACATTAAAAATTAAAAAATAAAAGTTATAAAGTAAAAAATAAAAATTAAAAATTAAAAATTAAGAATTTAAAATTAAAAATTAAAAATTTGAAATTAAAAATTAAAAATTAAAAATTAAAAATTAAAAATTAAAAATTAAAAATTAAAAATTAAAAATTAAAATTTAAAAATTAAAAATTAAAAATTAAAAATTAAAAATTAAAAATTAAAAATTAAAAATTAAAAATTAAAAATTAAAAATTAAAAATTAAAAATTAAAAATTAAAAATTAAAAATTAAAAATTAAAAATCAAAAATTAAAAATTAAAAATTACAAATTAAAAATTAAAAATTAAAAACTAAAAATTAAAAATTAAAAAGTAAAAATTAAAAATTAAAAATTAAAAATTAAAAATTAAAAATTAAAAATTAAAAATTAAAAATTAAAAATTAAAAATTAAAAATTAAAAATTAAAAATTAAAAATTAAAAATTAAAAATTAAAAATTAAAAATTAAAAATTAAAAATTAAAAATTAAAAATTAAAAATTAAAAATTAAAAATTAAAAATTAAAAATTAAAAATTAAAAATTAAAAATTAAAATTTAAAAATTAAAAATTAAAAATTAAAAATTAAAAATTAAAAATTAAAAATTTAAAATTAAAAATTAAAAATTAAAAATTAAAAATTAAAAATTAAAAATTAAAAATTAAAAATTAAAAATTAAAAATTAAAAATTAAAAATTAAAAATTAAAAATTAAAAATTAAAAATTAAAAATTAAAAATTAAAAATTAAAAATTAAAAATTAAAAATTAAAAACTAAAAATTAAAAATTAAAAATTAAAAATTAAAAATTAAAAATTAAAAATTAAAAACTAAAAATTAAAAATTAAAAATTAAAAATTAAAAATTAAAAATTAAAAATAAAAAAATAAAAATTAAAAATTAAAACTTAAAAATTAAAAATTAAAAATTAAGAATTAAAAATTAAGAATTTAAAATTAAAAATTAAAAATTTAGAATTAAAAATTAAAAATTAAAAATTAAAAATTAAAAATTAAAAATTAAAAATTTAAAATTAAAAATTAAAAATTAAAAATTAAAAATTAAAAATTAAAAATTAAAAATTAAAAATTAAAAATTAAGAATTAAAAATTAAAAATTAAAAATTAAAAATTAAAAATTAAAAATTAAAAATTAAAATTTAAATATTAAAAATGTAAACTTAAAAATTAAATATTAAACATTAAAAATTAAAAGTTATAAAGTAAAAAATAAAAATTAAAAATTAAAACTTAAAAATTAAAAATTAAAAATTAAGAATAAAAAATTAAGAATTTAAAATTAAAAATTAAAAATTTAGAATTAAAAATTAAAAATTAAAAATTAAAAATTAAAAATTAAAAATTAAAAACTAAAAATTAAAAATTAAAAATTAAAAATTAAAAATTAAAAATTAAAAATTAAAAATTAAAAATTAAAAATTAAAAATTAAAAATTAAAAATTAAAAATTAAAAATTAAAAATTAAAAATTAAAAATTAAAAATTAAAAATTAAAAATTAAAAATTAAAAGTTATAAAGTAAAAAATAAAAATTAAAAATTAAAACTTAAAAATTAAAAATTAAAAATTAAGAATTAAAAATTAAGAATTTAAAATTAAAAATTAAAAATTTAGAATTAAAAATTAAAAATTAAAAATTAAAAACTAAAAATTAAAAATTAAAAATTAAAAATTAAAAATTAAAAATTAAAAATTAAAAATTAAAAATTAAAAATTAAAAATTAAAAATTAAAAATTAAAAATTAAAAATTAAAAATTAAAAATTAAAAATTAAAAATTAAAAATTAAAAATTAAAAATTAAAAATTAAAAATTAAAAATTAAAAATTAAAAATTAAAAATTAAAAATTAAAAATTAAAACTTAAAAATTTTTTGTTTTGTTAGATTTATCGTCATTTTTCAGACATATTGCAATTACTACTGTAAGTAATATGCAATTTTTTAATTTTGTTTAAATGGTGCGTGGTACAGAAGAAGAAAGCATATATTTCAAAAATTCATAACTGCACTGTATTCTTAATCGGACCGGTTTCTGGCATTTCAGCCTTCATCAGCGATTTATTAAATATTAAAATATTAAACATTAAAAATTAAAAAATAAAAGTTATAAAGTAAAAAATAAAAATTAAAAATTAAAAATTAAGAATTTAAAATTAAAAATTAAAAATTTGAAATTAAAAATTAAAAATTAAAAATTAAAAATTAAAAATTAAAAATTAAAAATTAAAAATTAAAATTTAAAAATTAAAAATTAAAAATTAAAAATTAAAAATTAAAAATTAAAAATTAAAAATTAAAAATTAAAAATTAAAAATTAAAAATTAAAAATTAAAAATTAAAAATTAAAAATTAAAAATTAAAAATTAAAAATTAAAAATTAAAAATTAAAAATCAAAAATTAAAAATTAAAAATTACAAATTAAAAATTAAAAATTAAAAACTAAAAATTAAAAATTAAAAAGTAAAAATTAAAAATTAAAAATTAAAAATTAAAAATTAAAAATTAAAAATTAAAAATTAAAAATTAAAAATTAAAAATTAAAAATTAAAAATTAAAAATTAAAAATTAAAAATTAAAAATTAAAAATTAAAAATTAAAAATTAAAAATTAAAAATTAAAAATTAAAAATTAAAAATTAAAAATTAAAAATTAAAAATTAAAAATTAAAAATTAAAAATTAAAATTTAAAAATTAAAAATTAAAAATTAAAAATTAAAAATTAAAAATTTAAAATTAAAAATTAAAAATTAAAAATTAAAAATTAAAAATTAAAAATTAAAAATTAAAAATTAAAAATTAAAAATTAAAAATTAAAAATTAAAAATTAAAAATTAAAAATTAAAAATTAAAAATTAAAAACTAAAAATTAAAAATTAAAAATTAAAAATTAAAAATTAAAAATTAAAAATTAAAAACTAAAAATTAAAAATTAAAAATTAAAAATTAAAAATTAAAAATAAAAAAATAAAAATTAAAAATTAAAACTTAAAAATTAAAAATTAAAAATTAAGAATTAAAAATTAAGAATTTAAAATTAAAAATTAAAAATTTAGAATTAAAAATTAAAAATTAAAAATTAAAAATTAAAAATTAAAAATTTAAAATTAAAAATTAAAAATTAAAAATTAAAAATTAAAAATTAAAAATTAAAAATTAAAAATTAAAAATTAAGAATTAAAAATTAAAAATTAAAAATTAAAAATTAAAAATTAAAAATTAAAATTTAAATATTAAAAATGTAAACTTAAAAATTAAATATTAAACATTAAAAATTAAAAGTTATAAAGTAAAAAATAAAAATTAAAAATTAAAACTTAAAAATTAAAAATTAAAAATTAAGAATTAAAAATTAAGAATTTAAAATTAAAAATTAAAAATTTAGAATTAAAAATTAAAAATTAAAAATTAAAAATTAAAAATTAAAAACTAAAAATTAAAAATTAAAAATTAAAAATTAAAAATTAAAAATTAAAAATTAAAAATTAAAAATTAAAAATTAAAAATTAAAAATTAAAAATTAAAAATTAAAAATTAAAAATTAAAAATTAAAAATTAAAAATTAAAAATTAAAAATTAAAAATTAAAAATTAAAAATTAAAAATTAAAAATTAAAAATTAAAAATTAAAAATTAAAAATTAAAAATTAAAAATTAAAAATTAAATATTAAAAATGTAAACTTAAAAATTAAATATTAAACATTAAAAATTAAAAGTTATAAAGTAAAAAATAAAAATTAAAAATTAAAACTTAAAAATTAAAAATTAAAAATTAAAAATTAAGAATTAAAAATTAAGAATTTAAAATTAAAAATTAAAAATTTAGAATTAAAAATTAAAAATTAAAAATTAAAAACTAAAAATTAAAAATTAAAAATTAAAAATTAAAAATTAAAAATTAAAAATTAAAAATTAAAAATTAAAAATTAAAAATTAAAAATTAAAAATTAAAAATTAAAAATTAAAAATTAAAAATTAAAAATTAAAAATTAAAAATTAAAAATTAAAAATTAAAAATTAAAACTTAAAAATTTTTTGTTTTGTTAGATTTATCGTCATTTTTCAGACATATTGCAATTACTACTGTAAGTAATATGCAATTTTTTAATTTTGTTTAAATGGTGCGTGGTACAGAAGAAGAAAGCATATATTTCAAAAATTCATAACTGCACTGTATTCTTAATCGGACCGGTTTCTGGCATTTCAGCCTTCATCAGCGATTTATTAAATATTAAAATATTAAACATTAAAAATTAAAAAATAAAAGTTATAAAGTAAAAAATAAAAATTAAAAATTAAAAATTAAGAATTTAAAATTAAAAATTAAAAATTTGAAATTAAAAATTAAAAATTAAAAATTAAAAATTAAAAATTAAAATTTAAAAATTAAAAATTAAAAATTAAAAATTAAAAATTAAAAATTAAAAATTAAAAATTAAAAATTAAAAATTAAAAATTAAAAATTAAAAATTAAAAATTAAAAATTAAAAATTAAAAATTAAAAATTAAAAATTAAAAATTAAAAATTAAAAATTAAAAATTAAAAATCAAAAATTAAAAATTAAAAATTACAAATTAAAAATTAAAAATTAAAAACTAAAAATTAAAAATTAAAAATTAAAAATTAAAAATTAAAAATTAAAAATTAAAAATTCAAAATTAAAAATTAAAAATTAAAAATTAAAAATTAAAAATTAAAAATTAAAAATTAAAAATTAAAAATTAAAAATTAAAAATTAAAAATTAAAAATTAAAAATTAAAAATTAAAAATTAAAAATTAAAAATTAAAAATTAAAAATTAAAAATTAAAAATTAAAATTTAAAAATTAAAAATTAAAAATTAAAAATTAAAAATTAAAAATTAAAAATTAAAAATTAAAAATTTAAAATTAAAAATTAAAAATTAAAAATTAAAAATTAAAAATTAAAAATTAAAAATTAAAAATTAAAAATTAAAAATTAAAAATTAAAAACTAAAAATTAAAAATTAAAAATTAAAAATTAAAAACTAAAAATTAAAAATTAAAAATTAAAAATTAAAAATTAAAAATTAAAAATAAAAAAATAAAAATTAAAAATTAAAACTTAAATATTAAAAATTAAAAATTAAAAATTAAGAATTAAAAATTAAGAATTTAAAATTAAAAATTAAAAATTTAGAATTAAAAATTAAAAATTAAAAATTAAAAATTAAAAATTAAAAATTAAAAACTAAAAATTAAAAATTAAAAATTAAAAATTAAAAATTAAAAATTAAAAATTAAAAATTAAAAATTAAAAATTAAAAATTAAAAATTAAAAATTAAAAATTAAAAATTAAAAATTAAAAATTTAAAATTAAAAATTAAAAATTAAAAATTAAAAATTAAAAATTAAAAATTAAAAATTAAAAATTAAAAATTAAAAATTAAAAATTAAAAATTAAAAATTAAAAATTAAAAATTAAAAATTAAAAATTAAAAATTAAAAATTAAAAATTAAAAATTAAAAATTAAAAATTAAAAATTAAAAAATAAAAATTAAAATTTAAATATTAAAAATGTAAACTTAAAAATTAAATATTAAACATTAAAAATTAAAAGTTATAAAGTAAAAAATAAAAATTAAAAATTAAAACTTAAAAATTAAAAATTAAAAATTAAGAATTAAAAATTAAGAATTTAAAATTAAAAATTAAAAATTTAGAATTAAAAATTAAAAATTAAAAATTAAAAATTAAAAATTAAAAACTAAAAATTAAAAATTAAAAATTAAAAATTAAAAATTAAAAATTAAAAATTAAAAATTAAAAATTAAAAATTAAAAATTAAAAATTAAAAATTAAAAATTAAAAATTAAAAATTAAAAATTAAAAATTAAAAATTAAAAATTAAAAATTAAAAATTAAAAATTAAAAATTAAAAATTAAAAATTAAAAATTAAAAATTAAAAATTAAAAATTAAAAATTAAAAATTAAAAATTAAAAATTAAAAATTAAAAATTAAAAATTAAAAATTAAAAATTAAAAATTAAAAATTAAAAATTAAAAATTAAAAATTAAAAATTAGAAATTAAAAATTAAAACTTAAAAATTTTTTGTTTTGTTAGATTTATCGTCATTTTTCAGACATATTGCAATTACTACTGTAAGTAATATGCAATTTTTTAATTTTGTTTAAATGGTGCGTGGTACAGAAGAAGAAAGCATATATTTCAAAAATTCATAACTGCACTGTATTCTTAATCGGACCGGTTTCTGGCATTTCAGCCTTCATCAGCGATTTATTAAATATTAAAATATTAAACATTAAAAATTAAAAAATAAAAGTTATAAAGTAAAAAATAAAAATTAAAAATTAAAAATTAAGAATTTAAAATTAAAAATTAAAAATTTAAAATTTGAAATTAAAAATTAAAAATTAAAAATTAAAAATTAAAAATTAAAAATTAAAAATAAAAAATTAAAAATTAAAAATTAAAAATTAAAAATTAAAAATTAAAAATTAAAAATTAAAATTTAAAAATTAAAAATTAAAAATTAAAAATTAAAAATTAAAAATTAAAAATTAAAAATTAAAAATTAAAAATTAAAAATTAAAAATTAAAAATTAAAAATTAAAAATTAAAAATTAAAAATTAAAAATTAAAAATTAAAAATTAAAAATTAAAAATTAAAAATTAAAAATTAAAAATTAATAATCAAAAATTAAAAATTACAAATTAAAAATTAAAAATTAAAAACTAAAAATTAAAAATTAAAAATTAAAAATTAAAAATTAAAAATTAAAAATTAAAAATTAAAAATTAAAAATTAAAAATTAAACATTAAAAATTCAAAATTAAAAATTAAAAATTAAAAATTAAAAATTAAAAATTAAAAATTAAAAATTAAAAATTAAAAATTAAAAATTAAAAATTAAAAATTAAAATTTAAAAATTAAAAATTAAAAATTAAAAATTAAAAATTAAAAATTTAAAATTAAAAATTAAAAATTAAAAATTAAAAATTAAAAATTAAAAATTAAAAATTAAAAATTAAAAATTAAAAATTAAAAATTAAAAATTAAAAATTAAAAATTAAAAATTAAAAATTAAAAAATAAAAACTAAAAATTAAAAATTAAAAATTAAAAATTTAAAATTAAAAATTAAAAATTAAAAATTAAAAATTAAAAATTAAAAATTAAAAATTAAAAATTAAAAATTAAAAATTAAAAATTAAAAATTAAAAATTAAAAATTAAAAAATAAAAATTAAAAATTAAAAATTAAAAATTGAAAATTAAAAATTAAAAATTAAAAACTAAAAATTAAAAATTAAAAATTAAAAATTACAAATTAAAAATTAAAAAATAGAAATTAAAATTTAAATATTAAAAATTAAAAATTAAAAATTAGAAATTAAAAATTAAAAATTAAAAATTAAAAATTAAAAATTAAAAATTTAAAATTAAAAATTAAAAATTAAAAATTAAAAATTAAAAATTAAAAATTAAAAATTAAAAATTAAAAATTAAAAATTTAAAATTAAAAATTAAAAATTTAAAATTAAATATTAAAAATTAAAAATTAAAAATTAAAAATTAAAAATTAAAAATTAAAAATTAAAAATTAAAAATTAAAAATTAAAAATTAAAAATTAAAAATTAAAAATTGAAAATTAAAAATTAAAAATTAAAAATTAAAAATTAAAAATTAAAAATTAAAAATTAGAAATTAAAAATTAAAAATTAAAACTTAAAAATTTTTTGTTTTGTTAGATTTATCGTCATTTTTCAGACATATTGCAATTACTACTGTAATTAATATGCAATTTTTTAATTTTGTTTAAATGGTGCGTGGTACAGAAGAAATTCATAACTGCACTGTATTCTTAATCGGACCGGTTTCTGGCATTTCAGCCTTCATCAGCGATTTATTAAATATTAAAATATTAAACATTAAAAATTAAAAAATAAAAGTTATAAAGTAAAAAATAAAAATTAAAAATTAAAAATTAAGAATTTAAAATTAAAAATTAAAAATTTGAAAATAAAAATTAAAAATTAAAAATTAAAAATTAAAAATTAAAAATTAAAAATTAAAAATTAAAAATTGAAAATTAAAAATTAAAAATTAAAAACTAAAAATTAAAAATTAAAAATTAAAAATTAAAAAATAGAAATTAAAATTTAAATATTAAAAATTAAAAATTAAAAATTAAAAATTAAAAATTAAAAATTAAAAATTAGAAATTAAAAATTAAAAATTAAAAATTAAAAATTAAAAATTAAAAATTAAAAATTAAGAATTAAAAATTCAAATTAAAAATTAAAAATTAAAACTTGAAAATTAAATATTAAAAATTAAATATTAAACATTAAAAATTAAAAATTAAAAGTTATAAAGTATAAAATAAAAATTAAAAATTAAAAATTAAGAATTTAAAATTAAAAACTAAAAATTAAAAATTAAAAATTAAAAATTAAAAATTAAAAATTAAAAATTAAAAATTAAAAATTAAAAACTAAAAATTAAAAATTAAAAATTTAAAACTAAAAATTAAAAATTAAAAATTAAAAATTAAATATTAAATATTAAAAATTAAATATTAAAAATTAAAAATTAAAAATTAAAAATTAAAAATTAAAAATTAAAAATTAAAAATTAAAAATTAAAAATTAAAAATTAAAAATTAAAAATTAAAAATTAAAAATTAAAAATTAAAAATTAAAAATTAAAAATTAAAAATTAAAAATTAAAAATTAAAAATTAAAAATTAAAAATTAAAAATTAAAAATTAAAAATTAAAAATTAAAAATTAAAAATTAAAAATTAAAAATTAAAAATTAAAAATTAAAAATTAAAAATTAAAAATTAAAAATTAAAAATTAAAAATTAAAAATTAAAAATTAAAAATTAAAAATTAAAAATTAAAAATTAAAAATTAAAAATTAAAAACTTAAAATTAAAAATTAAAAATTAAAAATTAAAAATTAAAAATTAAAAATTAAAAATTAAAAATTAAAAATTAAAAATTAAAAATTAAAAATTAAAAATTAAAATTTAAATATTAAAAATGTAAACTTAAAAATTAAATATTAAGCATTAAAAATTAAAAGTTATAAAGTAAAAAATAAAAATTAAAAATTAAAACTTAAAAATTAAAAATTAAAAATTAAGAATTTAAAATTAAAAATTAAGAATTTAAAATTAAAAATTAAAAATTTAGAATTAAAAATTAAAAATTAAAAATTAAAAATTAAAAATAAAAAATTAAAAACTAAAAATTAAAAATTAAAAATAAAAATTGAAAATTAAAAATTAAAAATTAAAAATTAAAAATTAAAAATTAAAAATTAAAAATTAAAAATTAAAAATTAAAAATTAAAAATTAAAAATTAAAAATTAAAAATTAAAAATTAAAAATTAAAAATTAAAAATTAAAAATTAAAAATTAAAAATTAAAAATTAAAAATTAAAAATTAAAAATTAAAAATTAAAAATTAAAAATTAAAAATTAAAAATTAAAAATTAAAAATTAAAAATTAAAAATTAAAAATTAAAAATTAAAAATTAAAAATTAAAAATTAAAAATTAAAAATTAAAAATTAAAAATTAAAAATTAAAAATTAAAAATTAAAAATTAAAAATTAAAAATTAAAAATTAAAAATTAAAAATTAAAAATTAAAAATTAAAAATTAAAAATTAAAAATTAAAAATTAAAAATTAAAAATTAAAAATTAAAAATTAAAAATTAAAAATTAAAAATTAAAAATTAAAAATTAAAAATTAAAAATTAAAAATTAAAAATTAGAAATTAAAAATTAAAAATTAAAAATTAAAACTTAAAAATTAAATATTAAACATTAAAAATTAAAAAATAAAAGTTATAAAGTAAAAAATAAAAATTAAAAATTAAAAATTAAAAATTAAAAATTAAAAATTAGAAATTAAAAATTAAAAATTAAAAATTAAAAATTAAAAATTAAAAATTAAAAATTAAAAATTAAAAATTAAAAATTAAAAATTAAAAATTAAAAATTAAAAATTAAAAATTAAAAATTAAAAATTAAAAATTAAAAATTAAAAATTAAAAATTAAAAATTAAAAATTAAAAATTAAAAATTAAAAATTAAAAATTAAAAATTAAAAATTAAAAATTAAAAATTAAAAATTAAAAATTAAAAATTAAAAATTAAAAATTAAAAATTAAAAATTAAAAATTAAAAATTAAAAATTAAAAATTAAAAATTAAAAATTAAAAATTAAAAATTAAAAATTAAAAATTAAAAATTAAAAATTAAAAATTAAAAATTAAAAATTAAAAATTAAAAATTAAAAATTAAAAATTAAAATTAAAAATTAAAAATTAAAAATTAAAAATTAAAAATTAAAAATTAAAAAATTAAAATTAAAAATTAAAAATTAAAAATTAAAAATTAAAAATTAAAAATTAAAAATTAAAAATTAAAAATTAAAAATTAAAAATTAAAAATTAAAAATTAAAAATTAAAAATGAAAAATTAAAAATTAAAAATTAAAAATTAAAAATTAAAAATTAAAAATTAAAAATTAAATTAAAATTAAAAATTAAAAATTAAAAATTAAAAATTAAAAATTAAAAAATTAAAAATTAAAAATTAAAAATTAAAAATTAAAAATTAAAAATTAAAAATTAAAAATTAAAAATTAAAAATTAAAAATTAAAAATTGAAAATTAAAAATTAAAAATTAAAAATTAAAAATTAAAAACTAAAAATTAAAAATTAAAAATTAAAAATTAAAAATTAAAAATTAAAAATTAAAAATTAAAAATTAAAAATTAAAAATTAAAAATTAAAACTTAAAAATTAAATATTAAAAATTAAATATTAAACATTAAAAATTAAAAATTAAAAAGTATAAAATAAAAATTAAAAATTAAAAATTAAAAATTAAGAATTTAAAATTAAAAACTAAAAATTAAAAATTAAAAATTAAAAATTAAAAATAAAAAATTAAAAATTAAAATTTAAAAATTAAAAATTAAAAATTAAAAATTAAAAATTAAAAACTAAAAATTAAAAATTAAAAATTTAAAATTAAAAACAAAAAATTAAAAATTAAAAATTAAAAATTGAAAATTAAAAATTAAAAATTAAAATTAAAAATTAAAAATTAAAAATTAAAAATTAAAAATTAAAAATAAAAATTAAAAATTAAAAATTAAAAATTAAAACTTAAAAATTAAAAATTAAAAATTAAAAATTAAAAATTAAAAATTAAAAATTAAAATTTAAAAATTAAAAATTAAAAATTAAAACTTAAAAATTAAAATTAAAAATTAAAAATTAAAAATTAAAAATTAAAAATTAAAAATTAAAAATTAAAAATTAAAAATTAAAAATTAAAAATTAAAAATTAAAAATTAAAAAATAAAAATTAAAAATTAAAAATTAAAAATTAAAAATTAAAAATTAAAAATTAAAAAATAAAAATTAAAAATTGAAAATTAAAAATTAAAAACTAAAAATTAAAAATTAAAAATTAAAAATTAAAAATTAAAAATTAAAAATTAAAAAATAGAAATTAAAATTTAAATATTAAAGATTAAAAATTAAAAATTAGAAATTAAAAATTAAAAATTAAAACTTAAAAATTAAATATTAAAAATTAAATATTAAACATTAAAAATTAAAAATTAAAAAGTATAAAATAAAAATTAAAAATTAAAAATTAAAAATTAAGAATTTAAAATTAAAAACTAAAAATTAAATAAAAAATTAAAAACTAAAAATTTAAAATTAAAAATTAAAAATTAAAAACTAAAAATTAAAAATTAAAAATTTAAATTAAAAACTAAAAATTAAAAATTAAAAATTAAAAATTGAAAATTAAAAATTAAAAATTAAAAATTAAAATTTAAATATTAAAAATTAAAAATTAAAAATTAGAAATTAAAAATTAAAAATTAAAAATTAAAAATTAAAAATTAAAAATTAAAAATTAAAAATTAAAAATTAAAAATTAAAAATTAAAAATTAAAAATTAAAAATTAAAAATTAAAAATTAAAACTTAAAAATTAAATATTAAAAATTAAATATTAAACATTAAAAATTAAAAATTAAAAGTTATAAAGTATAAAATAAAAATTAAAAATTAAAAATTAAGAATTTAAAATTAAAAACTAAAAATTAAAAATTAAAAATTAAAAATTAAAAATTAAAAATTAAAAACTAAAAATTAAAAATTAAAAATTTAAAATTAAAAACTAAAAATTAAAAATTAAAAATTAAATATAAAATATTAAAAATTAAAAATTAAAAATTAAAAATTAAAAATTAAAAATTAAAAATTAAAAATTAAAAATTAAAAATTAAAAATTAAAAATTAAAAATTAAAAATAAAAATTAAAAATTAAAAATTAAAAATTAAAAATTAAAAATTAAAAATTAAAAATTAAAAATTAAAAATTAAAAATTAAAAATTAAAAATTAAAAATTAAAAATTAAAAATTAAAAATTAAAAATTAAAAATTAAAAATTAAAAATTAAAAATTAAAAATTAAAAATTAAAAATTAAAAATTAAAAATTAAAAATTAAAAATTAAAATTTAAATATTAAAAATGTAAACTTAAAAATTAAATATTAAGCATTAGAAATTAAAAGTTATAAAGTAAAAAATAAAAATTAAAAATTAAAACTTAAAAATTAAAAATTAAAAATTAAGAATTTAAAATTAAAAATTAAGAATTTAAAATTAAAAATTAAAAATTTAGAATTAAAAATTAAAAATTAAAAATTAAAAATTAAAAACTAAAAATTAAAAATTAAAAATTAAAAATTAAAAATTAAAAATTAAAAATTAAAAATTAAAAATTAAAAATTAAAAATTAAAAATTAAAAATTAAAAATTAAAAATTAAAAATTAAAAATTAAAAATTAAAAATTAAAAATTAAAAATTAAAAATTAAAAATTAAAAATTAAAAATTAAAAATTAAAAATTAAAAATTAAAAATTAAAAATTAAAAATTAAAAATTAAAAATTAAAAATTAAAAATTAAAAATTAAAAATTAAAAATTAGAAATTAAAAATTAAAAATTAAAACTTAAAAATTAAATATTAAACATTAAAAATTAAAAAATAAAAGTTATAAAGTAAAAAATAAAAATTAAAAATTAAAAATTAAAAATTAAAAATTAAAAATTAAAAATTAAAAATTAAAAATTAAAAATTAAAAATTAAAATTTAAAATTTAAAAATTAAAAATTAAAAATTAAAAATTAAGAATTTAAAATTAAAAATTAAGAATTTAAAATTAAAAATTAAAAATTAAAAATCAAAAATTAAAAATTACAAATTAAAAATTAAAAATTAAAAACTAAAAATTAAAAATTAAAAATTAAAAATTAAAAATTAAAAATTAAAAATTAAAAATTAAAAATTAAAAATTAAAAATTAAATTAAAAATTAAAAATTAAAAATTAAAAATTAAAAATTAAAAATTAAAAATTAAAAATTAAAAATTAAAAATTAAAAATTAAAAATTAAAAATTATAAATTATAAATTAAAAATTAAAAATTAAAAATTAAAAATTAAAAATTAAAAATTAAAAATTAAAAATTAAAAATTAAAAATTAATAATTAAAAATTAAAAATTAAAAATTAAAAATTAAAAATTAAAAATTAAAAATTAAAAATTAAAAATTAAAAATTAAAAATTAAAAATTAAAAATTAAAAATTAAAAACTAAAAATTAAAAATTAAAAATTAAAAATTAAAAATTAAAAATTAAAAATTAAAAATTAAAAATTAAAAATTAAAAATTAAAAATTAAAAATTAAAAATTAAAAATTAAAAATTAAAAATTAAAAATTAAAAATTAAAAATTAAAAATTAAAAATTAAAAATTAAAAATTAAAAATTAAAAATTAAAAATTTAAAATTAAAAATTAAAAATTAAAAATTAAAAATTAAAAATTAAAAATTAAAAATTAAAAATTAAAAATTAAAGATTAAAAATTAAAAATTAAAAATTAAAAATTAAAAATTAAAAATTAAAAATTAAAAATTAAAAAATAAAAATTGAAAATTAAAAATTAAAAACTAAAAATTAAAAATTAAAAATTAAAAAATAGAAATTAAAATTTAAATATTAAAGATTAAAAATTAAAAATTAGAAATTAAAAATTAAAAATTTAAAATTAAAAATTAAAAATTTAAACTTAAAAATTAAATATTAAAAATTAAATATTAAACATTAAAAATTAGAAATTAAAAAGTATAAAATAAAAATTAAAAATAAAAAATTAAAAATTAAGAATTTAAAAGTAAAAATTAAAAATTAAAAATTAAAAATTAAAAATTAAAAATTAAAAATTAAAAATTAAAAACTAAAAATTAAAAATTAAAAATTTAAAATTAAAAACTAAAAATTAAAAATTAAAAATTAAAAATTAAAAATTGAAAATTGAAAATTGAAAATTAAAAATTAAAAATTAAAAATTAAAAATTAAAAATTAAAAATTAAAAATTAAAAATTAAAAATTAAAAATTAAAAATTAAAAATTAAAAATTAAAAATTAAAAATTAAAAATTAAAAATTAAAAATTAAATATTTAAAATTAAAAATTAAAAATTAAAAATTAAAAATTAAAAATTAAAAATTAAAAATTAAAAATTAAAAATTAAAAATTAAAAATTAAAAATTAAAAATTAAAAATTATAAATTAAAAATTAAAAATTAAAAATTAAAAATTAAAAATTAAAAATTAAAAATTAAAATTTAAAAATAAAAATTAAAAATTAAAAATTAAAAATTAAAAATTAAAAATTAAAAATTAAAAATTAAAAATTAAAAATTAAAAATTAAAAATTAAAAACTAAAAATTAAAAATTAAAAATTAAAAATTAAAAATTAGAAATTAAAAATTAAAAATTAAAAATTAAAAATTAAAAATTAAAAATTAAAAATTAAAAATTAAAAATTAAAAATTAAAAATTAAAAATTAAAAATTAAAAATTAAAAATTAAAAATTAAAAATTAAAAATTAAAAATTAGAAATTAAAAATTAAAAATTAAAACTTAAAAATTAAATATTAAACATTAAAAATTAAAAAATAAAAGTTATAAAGTAAAAAATAAAAATTAAAAATTAAAAATTAAAAATTAAAAATTAAAAATTAAAAATTAAAAATTAAAACTTAAAAACTAAATATTAAACATTAAAAATTAAAAATTAAAAGTTATAAAGAATAAAATAAAAATTAAAAATTAAAAATTAAAAATTAAAAATTAAAAATTAAAAATTAAAAATTAAAAATTAAAAATTAAAAATTAAAAATTAAAAATTAAAAATTAAAAATTAAAAATTAAAAATTAAAAATTAAAAATTAAAAATTAAAAATTAAAAATTAAAAATTAAATATTAAAAATTAAAAATTAAAAATAAAAAATAAAAAATTAAAAATTAAAAATTAGAATTAAAAATTAAAAATTAAAAACTAAAAACTAAAAATTAAAAATTAAAAATTAAAAACTAAAAACTAAAAATTAAAAATTAAAAATTAAAAATTAAAAATTAAAAATTAAAAATTAAAAATTAAAATTAAAATTAAAATTAAAAATTAAAAATTAAAAATTAAAAATTAAAAATTAAAAATTAAAAATTAAAAATTACAAATTAAAAATTAAAAATTAAAAATTAAAAATTAAAAATTAAAAATTAAAATTAAAAATTAAAAATTAAAAATTAAAAATTAAAAATAAAAATTAAAAATCAAAAATTAAAAATTAAAAATTAAAAATTAAAAATTAAAAATTAAAAATTAAAAATTAAAAATTAAAAATTAAAAATTAAAAATTAAAAATTAAAAATTAAAAATTAAAAATTAAAAATAAAAAATTAAAAATTAAAAATTAAAAATTAAAAATTAAAAATTAAAAATTAAAAATTAAAAATTAAAAATTAAAAATTAAAAATTAAAAATTAAAAATTAGAAATTAAAAATTAAAAATTAAAAATTAAAAATTAAAAATTAAAAATTAAAAATTAAAAATTAAAAATTAAAAATTAAAAATTAAAAATTCAAAATTAAAAATAAAAATTAAAAATTAAAAATTAAAAAATAAAAATTGAAAATTAAAAATTAAAGACTAAAAATTAAAAATTAAAAATTAAAAATTAAAAATTAAAAATTAAAAAATAGAAATTAAAATTTAAATATTAAAGATTAAAAATTAAAAATTAAAAATTAGAAATTAAAAATTAAAAATTAAAAATTAAAAATTAAAAATTAAAAATTAAAAATTAAAAATTAAAACTTAAAAATTAAATATTAAAAATTAAATATTAAACATTAAAAATTAAAAATTAAAAAGTATAAAATAAAAATTAAAATTAAAAAATTAAAAATTCAGAATTTAAAATTAAAAACTAAAAATTAAAAATTAAAAATTAAAAATTAAAAATTAAAAATTAAAAACTAAAAATTAAAAATTATAAATTTAAAATTAAAAACTAAAAATTAAAAATTAAAAATTAAAAATTGAAAATTAAAAATTAAAAATTAAAAATTAAAAATTAAAAATTAAAAATTAAAAATTAAAAATTAAAAATTAAAAATTAAATATTAAAAAATAAAAATTAAAAATAAAAAATAAAAAATTAAAAATTAAAAATTAGAATTAAAAATTAAAAATTAAAAACTAAAAACTAAAAATTAAAAATTAAAAATTAAAAATTAAAATTAAAATTAAAAATTAAAAATTAAAAATTAAAAATTACAAATTAAAAATTAAAAATTAAAAATTAAAAATTAAAAATTAAAAATTAAAAATTAAAAATTAAAAATTAAAAATTAAAAATTAAAAATTAAAAATTAAAAATTAAAAATTAAAAATAAAAATTAAAAATCAAAAATTAAAAATTAAAAATTAAAAATTAAAAATTAAAAATTAAAAATTAAAAATTAAAAATTAAAAATTCAAAATTAAAAATAAAAAATTAAAAATTAAAAATTAAAAATTAAAAATTAAAAATTAAAAAT
The DNA here is from genome assembly GCA_963682025.1 of Cordilura impudica. Taxonomy (NCBI): domain Eukaryota; kingdom Metazoa; phylum Arthropoda; class Insecta; order Diptera; family Scathophagidae; genus Cordilura; species Cordilura impudica. Next base: position 16,694 of record CAVMKG010000210.1, on the reverse strand, counting down.
TAAAAATTAAAAATTAAAAATTAAAAATTAAAAATTAAAAATTAAAAATTAAAAATTAAAAATTAAAAATTAAAAATTAAAAATTAAAAATTAAAAATTAAAAATTAAAAATTAAAAATTAAAAATTAAAAATTAAAAATTAAAAATTAAAAATTAAAAATTAAAAATTAAAAATTAAAAATTAAAAATTAAAAATAAAAATTAAAAATTAAAAATTAAAAAATAAAAATTGAAAATTAAAAATTAAAAACTAAAAATTAAAAATTAAAAATTAAAAATTAAAAATTAAAAATTAAAAATTAAAAAATAGAAATTAAAATTTAAATATTAAAGATTAAAAATTAAAAATTAAAAATTAGAAATTAAAAATTAAAAATTAAAATTAAAAATTAAAAATTAAAAATTAAAAATTAAAAATTAAAAATTAAAAATTAAAAATTAAAAATTAAAAATTAAAAATTAAAAATTAAAAATTAAAAATTAAAAATTAAAAATTAAAAATTAAAAATTAAAAATTAAAAATTAAAAATTAAAAATTAAAAATTAAAAATTATAAATTAAAAATAAAAATTAAAAAATAGAAATTAAAAATTAATTATTAAAAATTAAAAATTAAAAATTAAAAATTAAAAATTAAAAATTAAAAATTAAAAATTAAAAATTAAAAATTAAAAATTAAAAATTAAAAATTAAAAATAAAAATTAAAAATTAAAAATTAAAAATTAAAAATTAAAAATTAAAAATTAAAAATTAAAAATTGAAAATTAAAAATTAAAAATTAAAAATTAAAAATTAAAAATTAAAAATTAAAAATTAAAAATTCAAAATTAAAAATTAAAAAATTAAAAATTAAAAATTAAAAATTAAAAAATAAAAATTGAAAATTAAAAATTAAAAATAAAAAACTAAAAATTAAAAATTAAAAATTAAAAATTAAAAATTAAAAATTAAAAAATAGAAAATTAAAATTTAAATATTAAAGATTAAAAATTAAAAATTAAAAATTAAAAATTAGAAATTAAAAATTAAAAATTAAAAATTAAAAATTAAAACTTAAAAATTAAATATTAAAAATTAAATATTAAACATTAAAAATTAAAAATTAAAAAGTATAAAATAAAAATTAAAAATAAAAAATTAAAAATTATGAATTTAAAATTAAAAACTAAAAATTAAAAATTAAAAATTAAAAATTAAAAATTAAAAATTAAAAATTAAAAATTAAAAACTAAAAATTAAAAATTAAAAATTAGAAATTTAAAATTAAAAACTAAAAATTAAAAATTAAAAATTAAAAATTAAAAAAAATTAAAAATTAAAAATTAAAAATTGAAAATTAAAAATTAAAAATTAAAAATTAAAGATTAAAGATTAAAAATTAAAAATTAAAAATTAAAAATTAAAAATTAAAAATTAAAAATTAAATATTAAATATTAAAAATTAAAAATTAAAAATTAAAAATTAAAAATTATAAATTAAAAATTTAAAATTAAAAATTAAAAATTAAAAATTAAAAATTAAAAATTAAAAATTAAAAATTAAAATTTAAAAATTAAAAATTAAAAATTAAAAATTAAAAATTAAAAATTAAAAATTAAAAATTAAAAATTAAAAATTAAAAATTAAAAATTAAAAATTAAAAATTAAAAATTAAAAATTAAAAATTAAAAATTAAAAAATTAAAAATTAAAAATTAAAAATTAAAAATTAAAAATTAAAAATTAAAAATTAAAAGCTAAAAATTAAAAATTAAAAATTAAAAATTAAAAATTAAAAATTAAAAATTAAAAATTAAAAATTAAAAATTAAAAATTAAAAATTAAAAATTAAAAATTAAAAATTAAAAATTAAAAATTAAAAATTAAAAATTAAAAATTAAAAATTAAAAATTAAAAATTAAAAATTAAAATTAAAAATTAGAAACTAAAAATTAAAAATTAAAAATTAAAACTTAAAAATTAAATATTAAATATCAAATATTAAAAATTAAAAATTAAAAGTTATAAAGTATAAAATAAAAATTAAAAATTAAAAATTAAAAATTAAAAATTAAAAATTAAAAAATTAAATATTAAAAATTAAAAATTAAAAATAAAAAATAAAAAATTAAAAATTAGAATTAAAAATTAAAAATTAAAAATTAAAAATTAAAAATTAAAAATTAAAAACTAAAAACTAAAAATTAAAAATTAAAAATTAAAAATTAAAAATTAAAAATTAAAAATTAAAAATTAAAAATTAAAATTAAAAATTAAAAAATAAAAATTACAAATTAAAAATTAAAAATTAAAAATTAAAAATTAAAAATTAAAAATTAAAAATTAAAAATTAAAAATTAAAAATTAAAAATTAAAAATTAAAAATTAAAAATTAAAAATTAAAAATTAAAAATTAAAAATTAAAAATTAAAAATTAAAAATTAAAAATTAAAAATTAAAAATTAAAAATTAAAAATTAAAAATTAAAAATTAAAAATTAAAAATTAAAAATTAAAAATTAAAAATTAAAATTTAAAAATTAAAAATTAAAAATTAAAAATTAAAAATTAAAAATTAAAAATTAAAAATTAAAAATTAAAAATTAAAAATTAAAAATTAAAAATTAAAAATTAAAAATTAAAAATTAAAAATTAAAAATTAAAAATTAAAAATTAAAAATTAAAAATTAAAAATTAAAAATTAAAAATTAAAAATTAAAAATTAAAAATTAAAAATTAAAAATTATAAATTAAAAATAAAAATTAAAAAATAGGAATTAAAAATTAATTATTAAAAATTAAAAATTAAAAATTAAAAATTAAAAATTAAAAATTAAAAATTAAAAATTAAAAATTAAAAATTAAAAATTAAAAATTAAAAATTAAAAATTAAAAATTAAAAATTAAAAATTAAAAATTAAAAATTAAAAATTAAAAATTAAAAATTAAAAATTAAAAATTAAAAATTAAAAATTAAAAATTAAAAATTAAAAATTAAAAATTAAAAATTAAAAATTAAAAATTAGAAATTAAAAATTAAAAATTAAAACATAAAAATTATATATTAAACATTAAAAATTAAAAATTAAAAGTTATAAAGTAAAAAATAAAAATTAAAAATTAAAAATTAAAAATTAAAAATTAAAAATTAAAAATTAAAAATTGAGAATTTAAAATTAAAAATTAAAAATTTAAAATTATAAATTAAAAATTAAAAATTTAAAATTAAAAATTAAAACTTAAAAATTAAATACTAAACATTAAAAATTAAAAATTAATAGTTATAAGGTATAAAATAAAAATAAAGAATTAAAAATAAAAAATTAAAAATTAAAAATTAGAATTAAAAATTAAAAATTAAAAATTAAAAATTAAAAATTAAAAATTAAAAATTAAAAACTAAAAATTAAAAATTAAAAATTAAAAATTAAAAATTAGAAATTAAAAATTAAAAATTAAAAATTAAAAATTAAAAATTAAAAATTAAAAATTAAAAATTAAAAATTAAAAATTAAAAATTAAAAATTAAAAATTAAAAATTAAAAAATAAAAATTAAAAATTAAAAATTAAAAATTAAAAATTAAAAATTAAAAATTAAAAAAATTAAAAATTAAAAATTAAAAATTAAAAATTAAAAATTAAAAATTAAAAATTAAAAATTAAAAATTAAAAATTAAAATTAAAAATTAAAAATTAAAAATTAAAAATTAAAAATTAAAAATTAAAAATTAAAAATTTAAAAATTAAAAATTAAAAATTAAAAATTTAAAATTAAAAATTAAAAATTAAAAATTAAAAATTAAAAATTAAAAATTAAAATTAAAAATTAAAAATTAAAAATTAAAAATTAAAAATTAAAAATTAAAAATTAAAAATTAAAAATTAAAAATTAAAAATTAAAAATTAAAAATTAAAAATTAAAAATTAAAAATTAAAAATTAAAAATTAAAAATTAAAAATTAAAAATTAAAAATTAAAAATTAAAAATTAAAAATTAAAAATTAAAAATTAAAAATTAAAAATTAAAAATTAAAAATTAAAAATTAAAAATTAAAAATTAAAAATTAAAAATTAAAAATTAAAAATTAAAAATTAAAAATTAAAAATTAAAAATTAAAAATTAAAAATTAAAAATTAAAAATTAAAAATTAAAAATTAAAAATTAAAAATTAAAAATTAAAAATTAAAAATTAAAAATTAAAAATTAAAAATTAAAAATTAAAAATTAAAAATTAAAAATTAAAAATTAAAAATTAAAAATTAAAAATTGAAAATTAAAAATTAAAAATTAAAAATTAAAAATTAAAAATTAAAAATTAAAAATTAAAAAATAGAAACTAAAAATTAAAAATTAAAAATTAAAACTTAAAAATTAAATAATAAACATTAAAAATTAAAAATTAAAAGTTATAAAGTATAAAAATAAAAATTAAAAATTAAAAATTAAAAATTAAAAATTAAAAATTAAAAATTAAAAATTAAAAATTAAAAATTAAAAATTAAAAATTAAAAATTAAAAATTAAAAATTAAAAATTAAAAATTAAAAATTAAAAATTAAAAATTAAAAATTAAAAACTAAAAACTAAAAATTAAAAATTAAAAATTAAAATTAAAAATTAAAAATTAAAAATTAAAAATTACAAATTAAAAATTAAAAATTAAAAATTAAAAATTAAAAATTAAAAATTAAAAATTAAAAAAAAAATTAAAAATTAAAAATGAAAAATTAAAAATTAAAAATTAAAAATTAAAAATTAAAAATTAAAAATTAAAAATTAAAAATTAAAACTTAAAAATTAAAAATTAAAAATTAAAAATTAAAAATTAAAAATTAAAAATTAAAAATTAAAAATTAAAAATTAAAAATTAAAAATTAAAAATTAAAAATTAAAAATTAAAAATTAAAAATTAAAAATTAAAAATTAAAAATTAAAAATTAAAAATTAAAAATTAAAAATTAAAAATTAAAAATTAAAAATTAAAAATTAAAAATTAAAAATTAAAAATTAAAAATTAAAAATTAAAAATTAAAAATTAAAAATTAAAAATTAAAAATTAAAAATTAAAAATTAAAAATTAAAAATTAAAAATTAAAAATTAAAAATTAAAAATTAAAAATTAAAAATTACAAATTAAAAATTAAAAATTAAAAATTAAAAATTAAAAATTAAAAATTAAAAATTAAAAATTTAAAATTTAAAATTAAAAATTAAAAATTAAAAATTAAAAATTAAAAATTAAAAATTAAAAATTAAAAATTAAAAATTAAAAATTAAAAATTAAAAATTAAAAATTAAAAATTAAAAATTAAAAATTAAAAATTAAAAATTAAAAATTAAAAATTAAAAATTAAAAATTAAAAATTAAAAATTATAAATTAAAAATAAAAATTAAAAAATAGAAATTAAAAATTAATTATTAAAAATTAAAAATTAAAAATTAAAAATTAAAAATTAAAAATTAAAAATTAAAAATTAAAAATTAAAAATTAAAAATTAAAAATTAAAAATTAAAAATTAAAAATTAAAAATTAAAAATTAAAAATTAAAAATTAAAAATTAAAAATTAAAAATTAAAAATTAAAAATTAAAAATTAAAAATTAAAAATTAAAAATTAAAATTAAAAAATAAAAATTGAAAATAAAAATTAAAAATTAAAAACTAAAAATTAAAAATTAAAAATTAAAAATTAAAAATTAAAAATTAAAAATTAAAAATTAAAAATTAAAAATTAAAAATTAAAAATTAAAAATTAAAAATTAAATATTAAAAATTAAAAATTAAAAATTAAAAATTAAAAATAAAAAATTAAAAATTAAAAATTAGAAATAAAAATTAAAAATTAAAAATTAAAAATTAAAAACTAAAAACTAAAAACTAAAAATTAAAAATTAAAATTAAAAATTAAAAATTAAAAATTACAAATTACAAATTAAAAATTAAAAATTAAAAATTAAAAATTAAAAATTAAAAATTAAAAATTAAAAATTAAAAATAAAAATTAAAAATTAAAAATTAAAAATTAAAAATTAAAAATTAAAAATGAAAAATTAAAAATTAAAAATTAAAAATTAAAAATTAAAAATTAAAAATTAAAAATTAAAAATTAAAAATTAAAAATTAAAAATTAAAAATTAAAAATTAAAAATTAAAAATTAAAAATTAGAAATTAAAAATTAAAAATTAAAAATTAAAAATTAAAAATTAAAAATTAAAAATTAAAAATTAAAAATTAAAAATTAAAAATTAAAAATTAAAAATTAAAAATTAAAAATTAAAAATTAAAAATTAAAAATTAAAAATTAAAAATTAAAAATTAAAAATTAAAAATGAAAAATTAAAAATGAAAATTAAAAATGAAAAATTAAAAATTAAAAATTAAAAATTAAAAATTAAAAATTAAAAATTAAAAATTAAAAATTAAAAATTAAAAATTACAAATTAAAAATTAAAAATTAAAAATTAAAAATTAAAAATTAAAAATTAAAAATTTAAAATTTAAAATTAAAAATTAAAAATTAAAAATTAAAAATTAAAAATTAAAAATTAAAAATTAAAAATTAAAAATTAAAAATTAAAAAATTAAAAATTAAAAATTAAAAATTAAAAATTAAAAATTAAAAATTAAAAATTAAAAATTAAAAATTAAAAATTAAAAATTAAAAATTAAAAATTATAAATTAAAAATAAAAATTAAAAAATAGAAATTAAAAATTAATTATTAAAAATTAAAAATTAAAAATTAAAAATTAAAAATTAAAAATTAAAAATTAAAAAATTAAAAATTAAAAATTAAAAATTAAAAATTAAAAATTAAAAATTAAAAATTAAAAATTAAAAATTAAAAATTAAAAATTAAAAATTAAAAATTAAAAATTAAAAATTAAAAATTAAAAATTAAAATTAAAAATTAAAATTAAAAAATAAAAATTGAAAATAAAAATTAAAAATAATAAGTAAAACTAAAAATTAAAAATTAAAAATTAAAAATTAAAAATTAAAAATTAAAAAAAATTAAAAATTAAAAATTAAAAATTAAAAATTAAAAATTAAAAATTAAAAATTAAAAATTAAAAATTAAAAATTAAAAATAAAAAATTAAAAATTAAAAATTAGAAATAAAAATTAAAAATTAAAAATTAAAAATTAAAAACTAAAAACTAAAAACTAAAAATTAAAAATTAAAAATTAAAATTAAAAATTAAAAATTAAAAATTACAAATTACAAATTAAAAATTAAAAATTAAAAATTAAAAATTAAAAATTAAAAATTAAAAATTAAAAATTAAAAATTAAAAATAAAAATTAAAAATTAAAAATTAAAAATTAAAAATGAAAAATTAAAAATTAAAAATTAAAAATTAAAAATTAAAAATTAAAAATTAAAAATTAAAAATTAAAAATTAAAAATTAAAAATTAAAAATTAAAAATTAAAAATTAAAAATTAAAAATTAAAAATTAAAAATTAAAAATTAAAAATTAAAAATTAAAAATTAAAAATTAAAAATTAAAAATTAAAAATTAAAAATTAAAAATTAAAAATTAAAAATTAAAAATTAAAAATTAAAAATTAAAAATTAAAAATTAAAAATTAAAAATTAAAAATTAAAAATTAAAAATTAAAAATTAAAAATTAAAAATTAAAAATTAAAAATTAAAAATTAAAAATTAAAAATTAAAAATTAAAAATTAAAAATTAAAAATTAAAAATTAAAAATTAAAAATTAAAAATTAAAAATTAAAAATTAAAAATTAAAAATTAAAAATTATAAATTAAAAATAAAAATTAAAAAATAGAAATTAAAAATTAATTATTAAAAATTAAAAATTAAAAATTAAAAATTAAAAACTAAAAATTAAAAATTAAAAATTAAAAATTAAAAATTAAAAATTAAAAATTAAAAATTAAAAATTAAAAATTAAAAATTAAAAATTAAAAATTAAAAATTAAAAATTAAAAATTAAAAATTAAAAATTAAAAATTAAAAATTAAAAATTAAAAATTAAAAATTAAAAATTAAAAATTAAAAATTAAAAATTAAAAATTAAAAATTAAAAATTAAAAATTAAAAATTAAAAATTAAAAATTAAAAATTAAAAAATTAAAAATTAAAAATTAAAAATTAAAAATTAAAAATTAAAAATTTAAAATTAAAAATTAAAAATTAAAAAATAAAAATTGAAAATTAAAAATTAAAAATTAAAAACTAAAAATTAAAAATTAAAAATTAAAAATTAAAAATTAAAATTAAAATTAAAAATTAAAAATTAAAAATTAAAAAATAAAATTAAAATTTAAATATTAAAGATTAAAAATTAAAAATTAAAAATTAGAAATTAAAATTAAAAATTAAAAATTAAAAATTAAAAATTAAAACTTAAAAATTAAATATTAAAAATTAAATATTAAACATTAAAAATTAAAAATTAAAAAGTATAAAATAAAAATTAAAAATAAAAAATTAAAAATTAAGAATTTAAAATTAAAAACTAAAAATTAAAAATTAAAAATTAAAAATTAAAAATTAAAAATTAAAAATTAAAAATTAAAAACTAAAAATTAAAAATTAGAAATTTAAAATTAAAAACTAAAAATTAAAAATTAAAAATTAAAAATTAAAAATTAAAAATTGAAAATTAAAAATTAAAAATTAAAAATTAAAAATTAAAAATTAAAAATTAAAAATTAAAAATTAAAAATTAAAAATTAAAAATTAAAAATTAAATATTAAAAATTAAAAATTAAAAATTAAAAATTAAAAATTAAAAATTAAAAATTATAAATTAAAAATTTAAAATTAAAAATTAAAAATTAAAAATTAAAAATTAAAAATTAAAAATTAAAATTTAAAAATTAAAAATAAAAAATTAAAAATTAAAAATTAAAAATTAAAAATTAAAAATTAAAAATTAAAAATTAAAAATTAAAAATTAAAAATTAAAAATTAAAAATTAAAAATTAAAAATTAAAAATTAAAAATTAAAAATTAAAAATTAAAAATTAAAAATTAAAAATTAAAAATTAAAAATTAAAAATTAAAAATTAAAAATTAAAAATTAAAAATTAAAAATTAAAAATTAAAAATTAAAAATTAAAAACTAAAAATTAAAAATTAAAAATTAAAAATTAAAAATTAAAAATTAAAAATTAAAAATTAAAAATTAAAAATTAAAAATTAAAAATTAAAAATTAAAAATTAAAAATTAAAAATTAAAAATTAAAAATTAAAAATTAAAAATTAAAAATTAAAAATTAAAAATTAAAAATTAAAAATTAAAAATTAAAAATTAAAAATTAAAAATTAAAAATTAAAAATTAAAAATTAAAAATTAAAAATTAAAAATTAAAAATTAAAACTTAAAAATTAAAAATTAAAAATTAAAAATTAAAAATTAAAATTAAAAATTTGAAACTAAAAATTAAAAATTAAAAATTAAAAATTAAACTTAAAAATTAAATATTAAATATCAAATATTAAAAATTAAAAATTAAAAGTTATAAAGTATAAAATAAAAATTAAAAATTAAAAATTAAAAATTAAAAATTAAAAATTAAAAATTAAAAATTAAATATTAAAAATTAAAAATTAAAAATAAAAAATTAAAAATTAAAAATTAGAATTAAAAATTACAAATTAAAAATTAAAAATTAAAAACTAAAAACTAAAAATTAAAAATTAAAAATTAAAATTAAAAATTAAAAATTAAAAATTAAAAATTAAAAATTAAAATTAAAAATTAAAAATTAAAAATTACAAATTATAAATTAAAAATTAAAAATTAAAAATTAAAAATTAAAAATTAAAAATTAAAAATTAAAAATTCAAAATTAAAAATTAAAAATTAAAAATTAAAAATTAAAAATTAAAAATTAAAAATTAAAAATTAAAAATTAAAAATTAAAAATTAAAAATTAAAAATTAAAAATTAAAATTAAAAATTAAAAATTAAAAATTAAAAATTAAAAATTAAAAATTAAAAATTAAAAATTAAAAATTAAAAATTAAAAATTAAAAATTAAAAATTAAAAATTAAAAATTAAAAATTAAAAATTAAAAATTAAAAATTAAAAATTAAAAATTAAAAATTAAAAATTAAAAATTAAAAATTAAAAATTAAAAATTAAAAATTAAAAATTAAAAATTAAAAATTAAAAATTAAAAATTAAAAATTAAAAATTAAAAATTAAAAATTAAAAATTAAAAATTAAAAATTAAAAATTAAAAATTAAAAATTAAAAATTAAAAATTAAAAATTAAAAATTAAAAATTAAAAATTAAAAATTAAAAATTAAAAATTAAAAATTAAAAATTAAAAATTAAAAATTAAAAATTAAAAATTAAAAATTAAAAATTAAAAATTAAAAATTAAAAATTAAAAATTAAAAATTAAAAATTAAAAATTAAAAATTAAAAATTAAAAATTAAAAATTAAAAATTAAAAATTAAAAATTAAAAATTAAAAATTAAAAATTAAAAATTAAAAATTAAAAATTAAAAATTAAAAATTAAAAATTAAAAATTAAAAATTAAAAATTAAAAATTAAAAATTAAAAATTAAAAATTAAAAATTAAAAATTAAAAATTAAAAATTAAAAATTAAAAATTAAAAATTAAAAATTAAAAATTAAAAATTAAAAATTAAAAATTAAAAATTAAAAATTAAAAATTAAAAATTAAAAATTAAAAATTATAAATTAAAAATAAAAATTAAAAAATAGAAATTAAAAATTAATTATTAAAAATTAAAAATTAAAAATTAAAAATTAAAAATTAAAAATTAAAAATTAAAAATAAAAATTAAAAATTAAAAATTAAAAATTAAAAATTAAAAATTAAAAATTAAAAATTAAAAATTAAAAATTAAAAATTAAAAATTAAAAATTAAAAATTAAAAATTAAAAATTAAAAATTAAAAATTAAAAATTAAAAATTAAAAATTAAAAATTAAAAATTAAAAATTAAAAATTAAAAATTAAAAATTAAAAATTAAAAATTAAAAATTAAAAATTAAAAATTAAAAATTAAAAATTAAAAATTAAAAATTAAAAATTAAAAATTAAAAATTAGAAATTAAAAATTAAAAATTAAAACATAAAAATTATATATTAAACATTAAAAATTAAAAATTAAAAGTTATAAAGTAAAAAATAAAAATTAAAAATTAAAAATTAAAATTAAAAATTAAAAATTGAGAATTTAAAATTAAAAATTAAAAATTTTAAATTATAAATTAAAAATTAAAAATTTAAAATTAAAAATTAAAACTTAAAAATTAAATACTAAACATTAAAAATTAAAAATTAATAGTTATAAGGTATAAAATAAAAATTAAGAATTAAAAATAAAAAATTAAAAATTAAAAATTAGAATTAAAAATTAAAAATTAAAAATTAAAAATTAAAAATTAAAAATTAAAAATTAAAAATTAAAAATTAAAAATTAAAAACTAAAAATTAAAAATTGAAAATTAAAAATTAAAAATTAGAAATTAAAAATTAAAAATTAAAAATTAAAAATTAAAAATTAAAAATTAAAAATTAAAAATTAAAAATTAAAAATTAAAAATTAAAAATTAAAAATTAAAAATTAAAAATTAAAAATTTAAAATTAAAAATTAAAAATTAAAAATTAAAAATTTAAAATTTAAAATTAAAAATTAAAAATTAAAAATTAAAAATTAAAAATTAAAAATTAAAAATTAAAAATTAAAAATTAAAAATTAAAAATTAAAAATTAAAAATTAAAAATTAAAAATTAAAAATTAAAAATTAAAAATTAAAAATTAAAAATTAAAAATTAAAAATTAAAAATTAAAAATTAAAAATTAAAAATTAAAAATTAAAAATTAAAAATTAAAAATTAAAAATTAAAAATTAAAAATTAAAAATTAAAAATTAAAAATTAAAAATTAAAAATTAAAAATTAAAAATTAAAAATTAAAAATTAAAAATTAAAAATTAAAAATTAAAAATTAAAAATTAAAAATTAAAAATTAAAAATTAAAAATTAAAAATGAAAAATGAAAAATTAAAAATTAAAAATTTAAAATTAAAATTTAAAATTTAAAAATTAAAAATTAAAAATTAAAAATTAAAAATTAAAAATTAAAAATTAAAAATTAAAAATTAAAAATTAAAAATTAAAAATTAAAAATTAAAAATTAAAAATTAAAAATTAAAAATTAAAAATTAAAAATTAAAAATTAAAAATTAAAAATAAAAAATTAAAAATTAAAAATTAAAAATTAAAAATTAAAAATTAAAAATTAAAAATTAAAAATTAAAATTTAAAAATTAAAAATTAAAAATTAAAAATTAAAAATTAAAAATTAAAAATTAAAAATTAAAAATTAAAAATTAAAAATTAAAAATAAAAAATTAAAAATTAAAAATTAAAAATTAAAAATTAAAAATTAAAAATTAAAAATTAAAAATTAAAAATTAAAAATTAAAAATTAAAAATTAAAAATTAAAAATTAAAAATTAAAAATTAAAAATAAAAATTTAAAATTAAAAATTAAAAATTAAAAATTAAAAATTAAAAATTAAAAAATAAAAATTAAAAATTAAAAATTAAAAATTAAAAATTAAAAATTAAAAATTAAAAATTAAAAATTAAAAATTAAAAATTAAAAATTAAAAATTAAAAATTAAAAATTAAAAATTAAAAATTAAAAATTAAAAATTAAAAATTAAAAATTAAAAATTAAAAATTAAAAATTAAAAATTAAAAATTAAAATTAAAAATTAGAAACTAAAAATTAAAAATTAAAAATTAAAACTTAAAAATTAAATAATAAACATTAAAAATTAAAAATTAAAAGTTATAAAGTATAAAATAAAAATTAAAAATTAAAAATTAAAAATTAAAAATTAAAAATTAAAAATTAAAAATTAAAAATTAAAAATTAAAAATTAAAAATTAAAAATTAAAAATTAAAAATTAAAAATTAAAAATTAAAAATTAAAAATTAAAAATTAAAAATTAAATATTAAAAATTAAAAATTAAAAATAAAAAATTAAAAATTAGAAATAAAAATTAAAAATTAAAAATTAAAAATTAAAAACTAAAAACTAAAAATTAAAAATTAAAAATTAAAAATTACAAATTAAAAATTAAAAATTAAAAATTAAAAATTAAAAATTAAAAATTAAAAATTAAAAATTAAAAATTAAAAATTAAAAATTAAAAATTAAAAATGAAAAATTAAAAATTAAAAATGAAAAATTAAAAATTAAAAATTAAAAATTAAAAATTAAAAATTAAAAATTAAAAATCAAAAATTAAAAATTAAAAATTAAAAATTAAAAATTAAAAATTAAAAATTAAAAATTAAAAATTAAAAATTAAAAATTAAAAATTAAAAATTTAAAATTAAAAATTAAAAATTAAAAATTAAAAATTAAAAATTAAAAATTAAAAATTAAAAATTAAAAATTAAAATTTAAAAATGAAAAATGAAAAATGAAAAATGAAAAATTAAAAATTAAAAATTTTAAATTAAAAATTAAAAATTAAAAATCAAAAATTAAAAATAAAAAATTAAAAATTAAAAATTAAAAATTAAAAATTAAAAATTAAAAATTAAAAATTAAAAACTAAAATTTAAAAATTAAAAATTAAAAATTAAAAATTAAAAATCAAAAATTAAAAATTAAAATTTAAAAATTAAAAATTAAAAATTAAAAATTAAAAATTAACAATTAAAAATTAAAAATTAAAAATTTAAAATTAAAAATTAAAAATTAAAAATTAAAAATTAAAAATTAAAAATTAAAAATTAAAAATTAAAAATTAAAAATTAAAAATTAAAAATTAAAAATTAAAAATTAAAAATTAAAAATTAAAAATTAAAAATTAAAAATTAAAAATTAAAAATTAAAAATTAAAAATTAAAAATTAAAAATTAAAAATTAAAAATTAAAAATTAAAAATTAAAAATTAAAAATTAAAAATTAAAAATTAAAAATTAAAAATTAAAAATTAAAAATTAAAAATTAAAAATTAAAAATTAAAAATTAAAAATTAAAAATTAAAAATTAAAAATTAAAAATTAAAAATTAAAAATTAAAAATTAAAAATTAAAAATTATAAATTAAAAATAAAAATTAAAAAATAGAAATTAAAAATTAATTATTAAAAATTAAAAATTAAAAATTAAAAATTAAAAACTAAAAATTAAAAATTAAAAATTAAAAATTAAAAATTAAAAATTAAAAATTAAAAATTAAAAATTAAAAATTAAAAATTAAAAATTAAAAATTAAAAATTAAAAATTAAAAATTAAAAATTAAAAATTAAAAATTAAAAATTAAAAATTAAAAATTAAAAATTAAAAATTAAAAATTAAAAATTAAAAATTAAAAATTAAAAATTAAAAATTAAAAATTAAAAATTTAAAATTAAAAATTAAAAATTAAAAAATAAAAATTGAAAATTAAAAATTAAAAATTAAAAACTAAAAATTAAAAATTAAAAATTAAAAATTAAAAATTAAAAATTAAAAATTAAAAATTAAAAATTAAAAATTAAAAATTAAAAAATAGAAATTAAAATTTAAATATTAAAGATTAAAAATTAAAAATTAAAAATTAGAAATTAAAAATTAAAAATTAAAAATTAAAAATTAAAAATTAAAAATTAAAAATTAAAAATTAAAAATTAAAAATTAAAACTTAAAAATTAAATATTAAAAATTAAATATTAAACATTAAAAATTAAAAATTAAAAAGTAAAAATAAAAATTAAAAATTAAAAATTAAAAATTAAGAATTTAAAATTAAAAACTAAAAATTAAAAATTAAAAATTAAAAATTAAAAATTAAAAATTAAAAATTAAAAATTAAAAATTAAAAACTAAAAATTAAAAATTAGAAATTTAAAATTAAAAACTAAAAATTAAAAATTAAAAATTAAAAATTAAAAATTAAAAATTGAAAATTAAAAATTAAAAATTAAAAATTAAAAATTAAAAATTAAAAATTAAAAATTAAAAATTAAAAATTAACAATTAAAAATTAAATATTAAAAATTAAAAATTAAAAATTAAAAATTAAAAATTAAAAATTAAAAATTAAAAATTAAAAATTAAAAATTAAAAATTATAAATTAAAAATTTAAAATTAAAAATTAAAAATTAAAAATTAAAAATTAAAAATTAAAAATTAAAAATTAAAATTTAAAAATTAAAAATAAAAAATTAAAAATTAAAAATTAAAAATTAAAAATTAAAAATTAAAAATTAAAAATTAAAAATTAAAAATTAAAAATTAAAAATTAAAAATTAAAAATTAAAAATTAAAAATTAAAAATTAAAAATTAAAAATTAAAAATTAAAAATTAAAAATTAAAAATTAAAAATTAAAAATTAAAAATTAAAAATTAAAAATTAAAAACTAAAAATTAAAAATTAAAAATTAAAAATTAAAAATTAAAAATTAAAAATTAAAAATTAAAAATTAAAAATTAAAAATTAAAAATTAAAAATTAAAAATTGATTTGATTTGATTTGGTTTTTATTGAGGCTTTAGATGTCTTTTATAAAAGTTTTAACAAACTATAATTTTATGTGAAAACTTAAAACTATATTGTATTATTTTAATATTATTAAAAATACGTGTATGCAACGTGCTTATACATAAAGTGAAAATTAAATGTTAAGAGTTTTACATTTATTAAAATAAAGTCAACTAGTGCCTGCTCCCAGCACTATTAATTATTTGTAGAGTAATTTCTACATTTAAGAACTTAAATCTAATAAATATTTAAAACTAAACTTAAAAACTAATCTTAAAAATAAACTTAAAATTAAACTTAAAAAAAAAAAAAAAAAATATATATAAAATAATAAAATAAATTACCCTCTATGTTTGCCGGGAGTAGGACTGGAATAGAAGCTATAGCCAGGAATATTGTCAAGTTGTTCCCTTATTATACCAATAGCCGAAAGATAGTTCGTATTGGACCAACTAAATTCCGATTCGCTTGACAAAATGTCCTGCATTACATTACCTTCAAAGTTTATCACGCTTTCTACAAATTTCCTCATCAGATTGAGAGCATAATTAGATAGAGGAGATAATGAAGCCGTTTCGTAAATAAATTGATTTGAGAATCTTTTTTCTCGGGACTCATAATTTTTTCCTATACACTTCCGTATAATATGACGTTCAAAAATTTCCATCTTCTTCATTACCGTTGCTGAGATACTAAACCATACAGGAAATGCGTAAAGAAGTATTGGTCTTATACTAACTTTATATAAGAGTAATTTAGTTTTCACCGGCAGAGATTTATTATTAAATAACCTTGAAAATGCACCTTTAACTCGATTAGCTTTATTCAAATTATAAACAGCATGTTTATTGAATTTTAAAAGTTTACTAAAATTGACCCCGAGGTATTTAAAGCTTTCCTTAAAAACAATTTCATTACCGCCCAGAAATAGTTTTAGTTTTTTACTCTCCGGAACCACAGTATATTTGCATTTTCCGGAAGCATTTCGTATGCACATTGCATTGCTCTTGGAGACATTAATTTTAATTCCCCAGTGAGAATAATATTCATTAACATGCGTCAGATGCAATGAAACTCGTCCCAGAGCAATAAGCGGCGACTCATCATGAGCGTATAAAAGAGAGTCATCCGCATAAAGTAAACCTAAAGAATCGTTGAACACGTGTGGAAAATCAGAAATAAATATATTATAC